>JAYMTK010002017.1:0-14783 GCA_036897405.1 Pelargonium myrrhifolium | reverse complement strand
CCTCTCTCTCTCTCTCTCTCTCTCTCTCTCTCTCTCTCTTTTGTACCCAAAAGCTCTCGCCCTAAAGTTTCTAGGGTTTTCTCAAAATCTCCCATACAGACACGAAGCCGCTCCAGATTGTCGCAGAAGCGTTATATTCGCCGAAATGAAGCTCACTGTGAAAACACTGAAGGGAAGTCATTTCGAAATTAGGGTTCAGCCTACTGACACGGTGAGTCTGTTTTCATTTTCGTTTTAAGTTTTTTTTTTTTTTGGTTGCTCAATCTGTTTGGATGCTGAGAAAACTGTAGAAGGAAAAAAGTATTTTTTTTCTTTGAAGTTTGGTGTTTGGTAAGTAGGAAAATTTAGGTTATTTGAGTGAAATGTAGGTTTTGCTCTGATTTTTTTAGCTGTTTAAAACTCAGTTTAGTAGAGAATGAGGGGTTGGAGTAAGTTTTGGTGAGTGAAATTGTGATTGGCTACTGTGTAGATTTGTTTTAAGAGGATTGGTCAATTGTGACGCTTTTGAGCTTCAAATTTTGAATCATGATTGTGTTTCAACTTTAAAAAGCTAGGTATGTTGTTGAATACTGTTGAGCTTTTTGCAAAATGAAAGTTTTGTTTTTGTTTTTACTGTATAGAAAAGAAATTAGAAGTTAACATAGAAAAGTGAATTGGACTAGTCAAAATAATGCCGAATGTATCCGGCTCTTGTTAAATAACAACTTCACATTTATTGCAGAAAGGAGCGAACTTGTGCTGTGTATCACGTGTCCTGTGTTTTGTTTGATAAGCTAACTTTTAATTTTCTCTTGATGTGTATTCACATTCCCTTTTGATTTGTTTCCCATTTTTACGGTACACTCCATTTATCGGGGTAAGGGGAAAGGATAATCTTTCTTGGATTTGAAGTTACTCTAACTTGCCATTTACGGCGTTACTGTTATATTTTTGCTAAATTTTTTCATATAGTGGAGCCGATAGTCTTATGTATATCATTAATTGAGATTTGAATCCCTTTTTATTCAAGATTATGGCTGTCAAGAAGAATATTGAAGATGTGCAAGGAAAAGACAATTATCCATGTGGACAGCAGTTATTGATTCACAATGGGAAGGTTTTGAAAGATGAAACTACTCTGGTAGAGAATAAGGTCTCTGAGGATGGTTTTCTTGTTGTTATGCTTAGTAAGGTAACTTTTTTTCTTGTCTTAATTGTTGAAAAGTGATAATATTTTTTGCTTGTCTTGTTAGCCGAGACATTCTAGCAATCCACTATTTTGTTTTTTGATAGTTGATAGTGATTAGTGATTCATGTGCGGTTTCCCCTTTTCTTTTTCAACAGAGCAAAACCAGTGGTTCAGCTGGGGCTTCATCTGTGCAGGTTTTATTACTAATTCCATTTATTGGTTTCTTAGGATATAATCTAATTCTTCTATCTTCTCTTTCTAATCAATAACTTGGTGCTCTGCATGAACAGCCTTCTTCTACACCTCCAGCTACAGCCGCCCCTAGTACTATTCCTGCTCCTGCACCTGAAATTGATCCTCCTCAACCAGCAGCGTAAGTTATACAATTAATGCCTTTCTAACGGACTATTGTAAAAATTGGATTCATCTCATACCCAATGATTTTTTTTAAAATATTTTTTTAATGTTGCAGAGGCACAATAAATACATCAACCTCAGACGTGACAACATCTAAGTATGGTTCTATCTCTGTAGTTACATACTGACATTATTGTCTTCTACTAATTGTTAAATGATATGCGGGTATCCTTGTATTAGGCATAAAAATGCTTGTTTGTTTTACTTCAATAATATCTACTTGGTTAAATTTTTTTTTTGGGAAGTCTTTTGAACTCCTTTACAAAATGTTTGTTAATTTTATATATGTGAGAATTTTTCTCTAACAGCTTTAATGCAAATCCTTACATTTTATTTGTATTTTGTAAAATTTAAACTCGAACATGAAGTGACTCTTTCTTATAAGTACTGAGCTTCATAGGCTTTCTGCTTAATTAATAGGTAATGTGCTTCTTCAAAGCTGGTTAGATTTTCATGCTCACACTTTCATCGTCAGCTAATGAGTAATTTTCTAGTTCTCTTAAAAATGATTCCTTCCTCATTGAAATGATAGATTATGATGTAGTTCATCAATAGCATATCTATTGTAATGAATTCGGTAGGAGAGACTAAGGAGGTGTTTGCCAAGCAGTTTGGTTCTGAAATGAACCAGATATGTTGAACCAATTTTGATAAATTTAGTTAAGTGGAATCGATTCGTCAGAAATTTGATTCTACATTATTAGATTAGAACTAGTTTTCACTTTTAACAAACAAGAATTAGGGCAGCTCCATTGTTGCTATTTCTATTACCTATGCGGGTTTTTTAAAATTCCCCCATTTTACCCCTGTAGAACCAGTTCAGTGGTTTGCGAAACGACCCCCTAAGGCTACAATGGAAGTGCCTCTCAAGAAATTGCTTGTTCATGAAAATAAACTTCAGAATTGTCATCTAGAAGGCTAGAATCATATACTCGCTTCTGACTGTTTCAGATTATGTGGGGTTAATAAGCAATTCTTTTCGTTGGGGGTCTTTTAACTCTGCTATTCCCCTTCCTTTTTTTCTCAGACAATATGAATTTACTAGATATTTTATCCTTTGTTGCAGTGTGCAGAGTGATACCTATGGTCAAGCTGCATCAACTTTAGTTGCTGGTAATAACCTTGAACAAACTATTCAAGAAATAATGGATATGGGAGGTGGAACCTGGGATAGAGATACTGTTACTCGTGCGTTGCGAGCCGCTTACAACAATCCTGAGAGAGCAGTGGATTACTTATATTCTGTAATGTCCAAACTCTACAAAGGTCCCGGTATAACCCTATCTAGGTGTAACTGCTAATATCATTTTAATTTCAGGGTATTCCAGAAACCGCAGAAGTTGCTGTTCCTGTTGCTCATTTTCCTGCAGATCAGGCAACTGAAAGGGGTTCAGCACCTGCTGTACCTGTATCTGGAGCCCCTAATGCTTCTCCCCTGAATATGTTTCCTCAGGTGGCACTTTAGTCTGTTGCAGCTTTCATTATAGTATGTTTGTCTTCTTCGTTTTGCCCTTCTAAACTGTAAGCAATAATCTTTCCAGGAAACACTTTCTGGTGCTGCTGGTGGTGGGCTTGGATCCCTTGATTTTCTTAGAAACAATCAACAGGTGTGGTTCATGTGATTCATTTCTTGCTGAATCTTTATGTTAGAAACCTTTGGTCATAGCTTTCTCATCACAGACTGCCTTCACATATCTTAAACTGCTTCTACTTTAGCAATATTTTCTCGGTGCACATAGTTTCTGTTCTGTAACTTCTGTTTTGTGGGTATGTATCAGAATCAGATCTTTTAGGCATTGGGTTTCTTTTAGTATCTTCGATGGGTCGAGCTTGAGATATTTGAAGACACTTCATTTGTAGCATAGACTAACACCAAATGCTTTTATTTTTTTATTACTAATTTTGTTTTCCTTCCAGTTCCAAGCATTGCGTTCCATGGTACAAGCAAATCCACAGATTTTACAGGTCTCTCTTCTTTCTTTTTCTTTTCTTTGGGGCAATCAGTTGATTTCTTACAGATATCTCAGTCAAGGTACTACTGTTACAGCCCATGCTTCAAGAGCTAGGAAAGCAAAATCCTCAGCTTTTAAGACTGATCCAGGAGCACCATGCTGAGTTTCTTCAGTTAATAAATGAACCCCTCGAAGGTCCTGAAGGGTAAGTTTTCAGGCGCCTTCGATAAATTCTTGAAGGAATAACTTCAGTGGAAATTTTCTTTTTACCGCAAATGAGAATTTTATTATTTTTTACTGTCGTTGTGATTAATGTTCCTCAATATCTACACTCTTCAAGCTTTGTTTCAATCTTCCATTATTTTTTAATGCTCACAGCACAACTCACCATATCCATCTTCACTATGTTTAGTCGAATTTCTCCAAATAGGGGTCATGTCCTATCTATATAGTTCTTGTGGTCGATTTTAATCATGGGATCATTGTGAATAATTAATTTGTAGTATTGCCACAAACGCATAACTAACCCCAAGTTTAATCACTTTATTCTGTCAGTTTTAATGGAGTATTCACTCATCATATGTCTTGCATGCGACTCCTGAATACTAATTGTGTGAAAATATATTTTGAACTAATTGTATGAAAATCCAAGTTTTTTTATTTGTATTTTAAATTTGGATATAGGATTTTTTGTGTTGAGTGCAATACTACCGGTTAGTTATTTGTAGTTACCCCTTCAATCGTTGCATCAATTTAGCATGGGTTTTGATGGCATTCACAAAATTGTACCCTTATCTAGCTTATGTTATTTTACTCATGAATTAAACCGCATCGTTTCAAGATGACACTGATTCTATCTTCTTTTTTCTCTTCTAGGGATTTATTTGATCAGCCAGATCAGGAAATGCCTCATGCTATCAACGTCACGCCCGCTGAACAGGAGGCCATTGAACGGGTACGTATAATTTTTTAAATACCTTTTCTCCAACTTTAACATTTTCTCGTCTTTGTTGGGCATTTTGGTCATTGAGTAGTCACATTGCCTCTTTTGTAGTTGGAGGCCATGGGATTCGATAGAGCTCTAGTCATAGAGGCATTTCTGGCTTGTGACCGCAATGAGGAATTAGCAGCCAACTACCTATTGGAGCATGCAGGAGAAGATTTTGAAGATTAAATTAATACTTGACCCCTCAATTTTTTTAGTTTCCATTTGGATTTATAGTTTTCCATTTGTTTTCATGGGTGGATTGATCAATGTCGCTTATTTATTGGGTGTGTAGCATTTGTAAAATCCTCTTGAATGTGATTTTCCTCACCTGGTGGATGTTGAGATTTGTTTATTGCTACAAAGAAAAGAAGAAAAAAAATGTAGAAAGAAGAAAGGGATTTTTTTCTTTTCAAATTACATAATTTTATCTTCCTCACATGATTTTTGTTGGTACTCAGAATGAAATATTTAACTGTTGTTTCATTTGTATAATTATTTTGGTATTTTAATGAGCCAAATGCTGAAAGAAATATTTCATTCTGGGAGACATGAAATGTTAATCTATTTGGAAGAGAAATAAAAACTTTAGAACATGCGTTGTTATCCACGTTGCATTTGAGCTAATAAGTTAACAATAATTTTTGTCTCTGTAGTTCTGAAAGTTAAACTAAATAACATTAAAAAGAATTTGTTAAAAAAGAAAAAAGAATATAACAATGGTTTAGTAAATAGAACCATCCACCTCTATCCAAAAAAAAAAAAAAAAAATGTAACCCTCCCCCGCAAAAAAAAAAAAAAGACTAATTCATACATCAGTCAAGATTAATGAAGATACAATGACAACATATGCCAAGAAAAAGAAAATGGCTATCTGAATGAAGAACTTCGGGTTTTCCCTCATGTTTGGGGATGTAACTGCCCTGTTAACCAATCAAACATAGAGAAAAAGGTTTCCATGTAAATGACTGGGACTGATAAAAAAGAAGAAGGTGAAATTGTAATGAACTCAACCTTCAACAGACAATAAATTCAAGCATAGGAAGACATTACCTAGCTATCCGCTGAGAAAGCCGATGGAAGGGCAAACTCTGGATGAAGACAATGCCTGGTCCTGTAAGTACCGCTGTTACTAGATTGTCACCCTGCAGTTTTCCAGTAAGAACTCCATTTTAGTTTCTGAAAATTATTTTATTTGAACAAAGATACAATTCAGCAAGGTACTACAGCTATAGCAGTAATATATAAGATGCTGGTCAGCAGCTCAAGACTGTCTAAAAGCTGCAATACATTGCTTATTTGCATTGGTCATCCTATCTTTCAAGTGCAGTACCAAGATTGCCCAGACCTTTTCCATAAGTTTCTGAGTATTTGAACAAGGTACTAAAGTGACTTAGTCCAGAATTATATAGAGTATTAAGTTAGCCTTGCAATAGTACCAGATATCTAACCATAGATATTTTGGGTATATTTCAATGACTACGATTCAAACAAATACTTCTGATGAGTGAGTGCTTCCAATCAGCAAAAAACAATAATACAGACAGAAGCTACATACCCCAAATACTGCCTTTCTCATGGGGCCATTGTATTTGATTTGGACATTAACTGTAGTTGTCAGAGCAGCAATGCTAGACATGTCAACTATAAGTTCCTCTCCCACCTCGAGACTTTTTTGTACAACTAGCAAAAGATAAAATAATATGAAGAAGGATTAGCCTGCCAACACTTAACATTTCTAATTATCATAGAAGTGATGATAACCCATACCAAGTAGAATATATCAAAACCAATATTTGTCGATAAACGGTTAAATAGAATCCTTAAAGGGTACAAACAGATGTTATCTTAAGCATTATAAAAGTAAATCACGCATACCAGATCCACCTGCAAGTATGAATGCAAGTCCTTGGCCAGATAGCTTCTGTCTCAGAAATCCCTGTAATAGCCATAAGATGTCCAAAATATGGCAAGTTTAGAACCCTGGAAAACTTGGTGAAACAATTCAAAGGGGGAAATAACTTGTTTAAAGTATTTGCAAGAGGAATGACAGGCAGCTAATAAACAAATGAAGAGGTAAGGCTGAACCTGAGCAGCAGAATATCTCACCTCTGGACCAGCAACAACATTACGAGCCCTTTGATCGACTGTATTACTGACCTTCACATCATTGATGGAGCAAAGGAATGCATCTGGCTACAAATCAATTCAATAGAAGTAATCCAGTTGATAAGAAGAAATTTGGATGCAAATTGTAAAGAGAAACGGTATTAACAACTCCACAAGACTTCTATTATTCTATGCGTTTTCCAAAGTTGTTAAAACAGAATGAGAGGATTTCAATAATTTATTAGCAGAAAAGAGAACAACTAAAAGGGACAAGTCAACTCTACCTGGCACAACATCTCTCCGCCAAATATTGCAAGATCAATCTACAAAATAAATTATACAAAACAAAGGGCATAGTTAGTTACATACCATAAACATATGATTTATGTAACTAGAGAAATTCTAAATTACTTAAATTCAAAACTGTTTGGAGCACAAACCGGGAGAATTCTTGCCAGAGAAGGTGCAGCGATTCCGACAAATCCATCAACTGGACCAGGATTGTGAAGAACTATACTGGTGATAGTCTTGCCGAAAAGCCATTGCCACATGCCTACTTCATTTTCAGGGAGGTAAACGTTTTCCAGTTCAATAGATCCAGACATGAAGCACATTGAGCCTGCAATAGATTCGTATATCAGTTGAACGCATAATATGACTGAAAACCAAAACATGTGTTCTACAATTTAGAATTCATAAGGAAGAATCAAGTAAGATGTCAGTCAACTTCAATAACGCAAATACCATCCAATCTATAAGCATAATGTAGAGGAGTTCCAAGAACTGAACCCTAGAAGCTCCCACTTCTTTACATCTAAACCTAAGGGAAAGATCATCATGTTTAGCACACTCATTTGCGAGGCTGTAACAACGTTGGATAGATAAAGGAGGCAAGAAGAAAGAGAACAGCTTTATGTGGAATCTTGGTCCAACAGAAAGCACAGCTTAAGATTAAGGTTGCATGTAGATTATTTGTATGAATACCCAGTAACTCATTATGCACACTACTTAGATGAAGAAATGCTTTGGGGCCATACTAGAAGTTTGAACAGGAAAAAAAATGAAACCAAAAAACATGAAAGTTAAGTGTATAAAAGGAAGAGATAACGATTGATCTTTAAAAAACTATCATTAGATCCAAAACCATTGAACCACGTGCTAAAGACAACTGGAATAGATCTCAATACTCAAATTTAGTAAGGTTATCTGGGAGATGAAACTAATGTGAATATATGTGGCTCCATTGACAGGCTAAAAAATATGACAGTTGAACTTTTTGGAGCCTAAATTTAATCTTTTCCAAACTTAGGTGACATTTATGCCAACATGCCATACCATAAAACACTAAAGCAAGAAGCTAGCGCGTTGAGCTGTATATAGACAAATGAATCCCATGGAACATACCAGGCCTAGCAATTATCTTTTCTTGTGGCTTCAACATGATCTGATAATGCAAAAACCAATAAAAAGAAGAAAAAAAAAATTAGAGAAACAAAGATATAGGTTCAGGGAATAAGAAAAAATGATATGCTTGGGGATAACAATTCTACAAACCTGAACCACCTGAGCTTCACCACCCAAAATCTGAAAAGGTATTATAGCATCTTGTTGACTCTGCAGTAAAATTATCTATCGTGAGAATGTGAAAGGTACAGAATATCATCAAGAACTGACATAAATATTGGCACTAAATAGGAAGATCAGAGGGTATTAGATTCTTTTCTTCATATTCATAAGATCCCAAAAATTTTAGGTTGTAGTCTGTAGATAGCCCCACTTTCAATTTCTATTATGTAATATCACATGGTATTCATTAAGACTTAATTCTCAGAACATTGATTGCATAGAATCCTTTTTTTTTTGGTCTTCGAGTAAGATCCACTGTTGGTTTAATTTGTTGGAATATTATTAACTATTTGGTCATCTATGCTCTGCACCAATATATGTCTTTATTAAAACACTGTAATTCAATGTCAAATATCATGTACACAACTACATGGCTAAAATATGTCTGCCCATTTTTAGCTTAGTTTCTCAGAACAATATATGTATATTGTATTTTTTCTTTCCACTTCGAATCAGATCTATGTGTGCTTTTACGTGCTATGCTAATTTTTCCTAATTCATCTTTTTTGTTTTGCACTAAATGTGTGTATTAATTAAAAAAATACGTGAAAAAAATGCATTAAGTGAAAAGATTCAAAAACATGCATGAGAGTTTTGAGAAAGTCAAAAGTATCTCCACAACATTCTCAGTTTACAAAACACAGGAATTAACTAATCTATAGTTCTTGTAGCAAAGAGCAAAAAAAAAAAAAAAAAAAGGTTGTACCATTCACAACAGAATGGAGAGGATACGTTTAGAAGTGCTTTTTGTTGATATTTTCAAAGCAATTAAAAGTGCTTTCTATTCAATAAATAGTTTTATCATCTCAACCAAGAAAAATTTGGTGGCAAGCAGGACATAAGATTAGTAACCATCAAGCAAGCATACATATTATTCCAAGCCATAGATTTTTATAGTTATGGATTTAATAGGATACGTTTTATTTCATTGAGTAAGTACTAAGCTTAGTATGGAAATACGAAACGTATACATTAAATGACACAAAAAGTATTTTAATTCAATGACCTTAAAATCATTCCTTATAAAGAGATAACACCCACAAGTCAACCACCTTCAATTTGATGAAGTTTCTCATTCATACTCATTAACGAATCCTAGCAAACCAAAATAAAGCACATTAACAAGATAATGACAAACAAGACAGCACGTGCAATGCCGAATAAGCATAGTTGTCAGTATTCAAATATAAACACAGTATGAATGTGTGCACAATTCGTGATCATGTTCTACGCTGTACCCATATTTTCTCAACCAATGCAGTGACATGATGGACTTCAATTCTGATCACGATCTTCCTAACCAGAATATTTTAGTTGTCATTTAGGGTAAGAGTACAAGACTAACAGCCAAAAAGGGCATCCGAGAGGACCGAGACCCATTTCCTAAACAAAATCCAGTATTTAATCACTTCCCTAATTGCCCTCTTTCTTGCTGGCATTTCCTTCGCTCCTAGCTTGAGAATCATATCCTACATTCATCTTCTCTAGTCTGCACTAGTCTTAGCTTCCCAACATAATGCTAGTTAAGCTTATCCTAGGCGCCAATGCAAATATGCAAGTTAGCATCTCATTAATGCTAATACAGATTTGCTACATCCCATTAGACGCTTAAATTATTTTCATGAAAAATGTATAGTACTAAAAACCCTATTTTGCTCAACTTCCTCCCAGATTACTAACCACATACAAATAACTTTAACATAGCTTTCAAGAAGTTCAGCTGGACTAAATAACATGAATTGATTCAGTGATTGTTAAAAGAGAGAGCCTTTAGTCAATAGATTTAATAGACAACAACTAGCAATTAAGGCTATACAATCTTTAAGAACACATATTGGATCAAAGTCAAAAATCAAACTAAAACCCTAAATTCAGACTTACAAACCCGTATTCTTCCTAATGCTTCAGCTGATTGCTTATTGAATTGAACACGTAACAGCATAAATAATCAAAGACGGTTCTAATTACCTAAGCAAAACCACTAATTGGCCGAGTAAAAGTGAAACTTCAACGTCTCAGAGACCCTACGGTTCAGAGAACTATTCAATTATCGTCCTTCTCAGTTTACTAAGCAACCAAACAGTGTATGAAGAAGAAAAAAGCTACAATTATGAAGTGAGAGAGCACCTGATAAACATACGGCTGGAAAGGTGTAGAAAAAAACGGTGCAGCCATGGCGTAAACGCAGTGGATTGTAGCTTCTGAAAGGAACAGCGATCGAGAAGGAACAAATTCGTTTTTTTTTTTTACAGTTTTTTTTTTTTTTTTTTTAAATTTCAAAAGCAATTGGAGAGATCTCAATTCGAGGTCTCCATTTTTTTTTTTATCAATGATCGGATCGAAAGCAACGAAAATTCTTGTACGATCGAAACTATACTCGCTGTACCCGCAGTTTCATATAAATCGAGACATGCACAGGTTTTGGCTTTGGCTACAGAGAAAAGATAGAAGACAATGAAATTTACATGACTGACCTTGAGATGGCCTTTTAAGGTCATTTGAGTAAGGAGATTCTGAGTGGCATTTTTGTCAGTTAAGTTAAATTTCGCGTTTTGTTCTGCAATGGGCTACTTTTGCTGTGCGATTCGTCCGTGCTAGTACACGTGGACAAGAAGTGATTGCGTGTCATTCTTTTATTGGTGGAAGTTTCGAGCTTGACGAAGTGGTCGCTAGTCAAATAGTTTCTCTACTCACTGCCTGCAGATTTTCAAAACGACATGTAGGAAAAAGTTTGAGACAGTTTATGGGTGCCACTTGCCACAACCGCCATACCAAAACAATTTTGAAAATTAGACGATTATTAGCCGTCTGAACGGCTTGTTTGAAAGTAACATTACAATTAGAGGGTGTTTGGTAAGTTTACTAGAGGTAGTGCATTTTGGTAAAAAGTAAAAAGTAAGAAAATGCAGTAAAAAGTAACTTTTTTTTTTTGAAATATAGTGAAAAGTAAATTTTGATGTCCATAGCATTTTAAAGCTTGTTTGTTTCGTCTAGATCAACTTCGGTAAGTTTCGGTAAGTAGGTAACGAAATTCGTAAGTCTCAGTAAATTGGTGGTCCGGTAAGTTAGTTATGTTTGTTAAATGAGTGTCGGTAAGTCACGGTAAGTAGGGTGTTATGTTTGTTAAAAAATTCCGTTAAGCCAATTAGAAAGTGTAAATGATCAAAATGCTCATGGTATTAGTAATTAAATATTTTGAAGTAGGTTTCATACATTAATTAAGTTGGTCTAACCAACAAAAACAAATTTGTCATTTGTAAAAAAAATGTCTGTTATAATCGGTTAACCGTTTCCTAGAAACGGTCGACCGTTGATTTGTCAGCTTAAAGTACCTCCTGGAGGCTGGAAGGACTTTTTTTCATCCTTTGACACGCGTCTTTCAATGTGCAATGGTTAACCGATAAAAAAAATGGTTAACCATTATTTTCAACATTAATCAGTTACTATTTACTGAATAATAAAGTAAACATTTATTATTATTTATTAATAACTTAACTACAATTAGAAATTAACACAACCGCAGTTACAATTAACCTACCTTAAACCCCCCATATAAATTATCTTTTTCTCCTACTTCTAACCCTAATCTCTCAAACATACCTTTCTCTCAAACACCTTTCTCTCATTCACTCTCAGATACCCTATTTCTCCATTTCTCATAGCCGCCTCCTCCTCCTTCCGCTGGAGAACCCAATCGAACAAGAGTTCCTTCGCCGGAGTACCCTCTCCAAGGTGATTTTCTTCCCCTATTACGCATCGGCCTCAACCTTCGTGTCCTCAACCTCTTCTTCGCCGGGTACGCATCAGACTATCGTCACGCGATCTGTCCTTCCTCTCCCTCCGCTTCCGCCGGCCGGAGTTCATCGACGGTTTGTCACCAAACTACTCACATAATCGACCGGTTAGTTAGATTAGGGCTTTCCAAATTTTAGAGATTTCTTTTGTAAGTTTATTACAAATACTGTAATAGTTTTTGTTTAATGATTCAAAATAGTTGGGTGTTTTGTGTTCTGTGAAATTTTGTGTTCGAAAGTGTTGAAATTTTTTGTTCTGTGAAATTTTGTGTTCGAAAGTGTTGAAATTTTTTGTTCTTTGAAGTTTGTATTTTGTGCATGTTTAGAACGACTATATTTTGAAATAGAGCCGTTGTAATCTCATCTTTACCCTCTCTACTTCTTCTATTTCAAGGGCATTATGGTTTTTTTTTTGTAACAATACCAGAAGATATTGATCTCTACTGGACCAAAATTGGTCTAGTAGAATTTTCCTACATACTGGAGCTTGCACTGAGATTATCACTGTTTGGTTGTGGTAAGTAGGGTGAACACTGAACTAAACAAACATAAGGTATCCTACATGGACAAATCTGGACTTACCGAAAATATGATGTGGAGTTGATGTGGAGCTCCTTACCGGAGCATCTAGGCTAAACAAACAAGCACTGAGTATTATTTGGTGAAAATGGCATTGAAATATAATTTAAAAAGGTATTCATTGAAGTTATATAGTAGGAAAAATTCGAGAGAAAAATAGAATTTGTACAAGTAAAATGACTGAAATAGACATAGACAAATAGACGTGAACCGTGTAGCATTACATGATATAGACTCCATTTCCATTTAGTTGGAACAATTTTGATTGAGGTGGTCTTTGTTTTTTAGTAGAAATTTAGACTTTCATTAATTCAAATCAGCATCAAGGGCTGAATACAAAAAGGATTGAGGCTCATTACATCGCAAAGAATCCCATAAAGCTCTCAAATTTGAACTACGAACAATGGTAAGTGCGACATTACTAATCAAACGCTTAACAAAATTAAAATGCAGTAAACTCTTGACTAAGAGCTAAGAAATCATGAATGACAATGTCATACGCCGAATGTTTGATTCTCTTGTTCTTCAAATCTTCAGTGACATTTAGAGCATCACTTTCTACAATAACCCGCTTCTATCATTCTCCAATAATATATTGCAACGCTTCCTTGATGGCCATCGCTTTGGCTATCGCGATCTGCTTCCCATACCCTCCCTTCTGTCTCCCCCCCTAACCATGATCCTGAGTTGTCCTGGGCAACCCAACCTGCCCCGGTACCCAACCCCACCCCGAAACACGTTGCATTGAAATTTAATTGACTAGCCCCTCACCCAGTTTAGACAACACCGAGCCCCCTTTAGCCCTCCCCCTCCTGTACCCGTCGACGGCGTAGCTCTCACCTCTAACTCCGCTGCCATCCGCCATCCCTCACGGGTAACCCGAGTCATCTCCTCTATCTCAATACCCGTTAGTTTTGAATTTTTCAAGACAATCACATTCCTTCTTCTCCAAATATATATATAGCCCAACCTAAACCTAAATAAAGTGTCTTATTTAACACTGCGTCGTTAAGGATAATCGGGCACTATCAAACCATTCTCTAGTCGACCCAATTCCCTGCAGGGTACTTTCCAGGCCCGCTCTCCTCCACAACTCAACAACATCTACGCACATGAAAATGGCATGACAACAATCTTCCAAACCACCCTTACACGCCGAACACAACAAATCCACATCTACCCCTTTATCCCTTAATCGAGACGTGACATGTGAGTAGTTTAGAATGAGCCTCCACCAAAATACGTACATGTACCTTTAGTTGTGTATCCAAGTTCCACAACGCCCTCCACATATCCTTATTACAATCAATAGTGCCGAAGAACCCATATAAGCTCTCTTTACTAAGTACTCTCTGAACTCCTCCAGACTCCAACGACCATTGGAACTCATCTTCCACATCAATAATAGGCAATAGGATATTTAAAATTAAATCACTAACCTCTTTAGGGAACATACACTACAAGAGAAGCACCCATTTTACAACGGACTTTATTTACGACGGGCTTATTTCCCATCGTAAATACTCTTTTACGACCAATTTATGACGGTATATTAACCCGTCCTAAAAAAATGAAAATGTGTCACGATACCCTCCTTTTTACGACCGATTTACGACGGTATATTACCCCGTCGTAAAAACTTGGACACGTGTCACCAAACCCTAATTTTTACGACCATTTTACAACGGGTAGGGTTCCCGTCATAAAATTTCGAACGCCTATAAAAAAAAATCTGAGCTCATTTTTCAATTTTATCCTCTCAACTCTCTCACTCTCCTCTCTCAACTCTCTCAACCCTCTTTTCCTCTCCAAAAGTCCGAGACCTCCGTCGTCCGCCTTTGCCATCCGCCGTCAACGTCCCTTTGTCGTCCGCTGTTCCTGTCGGCCGCTGCCACCGCCGTCGCCTTCCGCCGTTCGTCGTCAGGGTAACGTCGTGTAAACCCTCTCTTTGTTGTAAATATGTTCATTTTTAGTCGATTGACCTATAAATTTGAGTTAGGGTTTTAAAATTGTGTAGAATATGATTATTATGTTGTTAGGGTTTTAAATTTAGTCGATTAAACCCTATATCCGTGCATATTTAGTTGATTTAACCCTAAATTCGTGCTTATTTACTTGATTAAACCCTAAATCTGTGCATATTTAGTTTATTA
>JAYMTK010002016.1:0-14787 GCA_036897405.1 Pelargonium myrrhifolium | reverse complement strand
GGACGGGCTCTGGACGTAGTAGACGGGTCGGGTCGGGGACGACGGAGCCTGGCTGGTCACGTCGGAGTCGGTTTTTCCGAGCGACGACATTGTTGATGTGTTGGTGTCGGTGGTGAGGAATGTGATCAAGAAGTGGAGAGTGAAGGAGTGAATATTTGGTTTATGTATTTTAGTGATGAGTTTTGTGATGGTGCACGCTGTGGTCTGTTTTGTTTATTGATTCCAAGGTGTTATGCCAAATGGGGCATTTAATGTGAGATGGTGTAGTTGGCGAGAGTGGAAGCAAATGCTCATTTGCTCTATGTCTACTCCATTTCATGGTTTTAAGATTTGGATTTATATTTAATAAGGTTTGGAATTGAGGGTTTAGATTAAGTAGGTTCGAGTATTCAACTCATATACTAGTTTACGGGCAAAATTTATAGTTCTGCATAAACCTAATGTCTTGAATTCAAGAATCAATGCATGAGTTTATGTCTTTTTGGTCGGATGAGTTTCATCTTGTGAAATTTTTTAATGTCGGATTAGACAAATTCGTACATTTTACACAAAAAAAGTTGAAACCAAATTTGCAACTCAAAGTCGGAGCAAATTCAAAGTCTTTCCAAATTTAATTCAGACTAGACTTTACTAATCTGAGCCAGAACTTGAAATTACCACCTCTGTTGTCAAGAAAGTGGTGTGAGATGAAGATGATGCTGGGATGACGTAAAGTGTAAACTATGCCCAAAGTCCAGACCATAGACAATGAGCAACTCAAAATTTATATTACTTTACCGAAAAAATTTATATGCACAATCGTTCCGCGGTCACCTAATGTCTTGAATTCAGAAATCACATAATGTATTTATGTTTCTTTTCAAATTTATATTTAATACTATAAGTTGACATGTATGTTTCGTATCACCATAGTTATTATATAAAATATTTAACTTTTACCTAATATACCGTGGGTTAATAGTGTACTAGAGGATTGTCAATCAGAATTGACAACTCAAACTCAAAAAAGATTCGAAATTCAATCCAACCAACTTTTGAGTCAGATTAGATTTATCATGTGAAAGTTTGAAAGTCAATCGGACAAATTTACAAATATAATTTTACAACAAAAATTTAAAACCAGATCCACAACGCAAAAATCCGAACAAATCCAAAACCCTTTCAATTTGAATACAAACTACCCAAAGCTTGAATATGCCACCTCTATTGTCAAGGAAGTGGAGTGAGAGGAAGATGATGGTAGGATGATGTAAACTATGTCCAAACCATAGACAATGAGTAGCTCAAAATGTGTCCCATTTCATGTTATTTACAAGATATGCCACGTGAACATGTGAGGGACCTAATTAAGGTTGTTAGGTCAGAGGAGGACTTGTATGTCAAGAGGCCCACCTTAATGCTTGCTGAAATTTGGCCTCATAAAATGACTCTAACCATGTTATGCCTCTTGTGTAGTTGTCAACTAGTCATTCTCAAGCCTCAAGATTTGGTGATTGTAAATTGTCATTGTCAATTCAATTCTACAAGCTTAACCAGGAATGTCAACTGTAGTCATCCAAATTTGGGTTGTGATTCTTGATTGAAAAGGAAGAAAATGGTAAAATAAGTATAATTATGATAGATATAGTTAGTCATCTAGCCTAAAGAAACCAACTATACGGTCGGTAGCACATGTAATATCCGACGCAATAAACGGTACATAATCCATCCAAAAATGACTTGCAGTTCAAGTAACCCAGTTCATGATCTAACCAAGTCAAACCATGTCTAGGACAGTTTTGGAGTTTTTCTACTCGCATTACTTTCCACCCGTTACATTTGAAAAATGTCCTCTAAGGGATGAGGTACCTACACACATAATTTGTTAAATACGATTCACTCTCTTACTTTCATGTTAGAGGTGAGCTACGGTGCGCGTGTTCTCTCTTGTAGGAGAACGGTTCCCGACATGAAGCAACGTGTTTGATTTACATATACCATTGGACAATCACAAGAAAGCGTTTTACGCCAACGGAGAGAAAAATAGCCATAAACTATGTTAAAGCAAAAGCTTTGAGTTGTGCTCTCGCATAACAATCAACACATGTATAATGCTAGATGATAAAGAAAAAAGAAAAAAAAAAAAGAGGTGAGCGTAAAAAATGGATGACCACAAGATCTTCAGAGTTCAGACCACAAGGTCTACAACACAACTTCAACAATGCATTTGGAAAAAAATATAGAATTTTTTAATGAGTGATCAATTCTGGTAAGAGGGGTTTTCTTTGTATGATGAACAGGGTTCGCCAAAACTGTCAGATTGATCCAATTAGTTCGGTTTCATCTGGTGCTTGTGCTGTATTTAGTTCTCTTGAACTTCTTTACCAACCGGGTCTGCAGTTACCTCGTCGCTAGCCTCATTAGCAGTGCTGTCTTCTTTACTACTCTCGTTAACTTCGTCACTGACCTGTTCAGCATTGCTGGCTTCATCACTAACCTTGTTTCCGTCTTCTTCTTCACCAACATTGTTTGCAGCACTGGCTTCTTCACTTGCCTCCTTTGCAGCATCTGCTTCTTCACTAGCCTTGTCTGCATCACCAACTTCTTCGTTACCCTTGTTTGCATCACTGACTTCTTCATCAGCCTTCTGTGTGTCACTGACTTCTTCACTAACATTGCTCGCAGCATTGGCTTCTTCATCTTGCTCAGCATCGCTGCCATTTTCACCAGCCTTGTCTGCACTGGCTTCTCCGGTATCTTTTCCGTCGTTGCTGACAATTTCACTAGACCTGTCTGCAATGCTGACTACTTCACTAACTTTGTTTGCAGCATTGGCTTCTTCGTCACTATCCTTGTCCGAACTGCTGGCCTTCTCGCCATCCTTGTTTTTACCGCTCATTTCTGATGATCCTAACTTAGCATCAAGACTCTTGATTGCATTGGTTAGAGCTCTCGCGGTTTGAGTTTCGGACAGCTCACCAGAAGAGGATATCTGTCTCATAAAATGAAATCTTATTCATATGCCACATGACAAGTGGTATATTATAGCATCAAAAGACAGAAAGTTACAAACACAAGTAGCTAAAACAGAACAAAATTGTCCAGCAGAGAAAATACTTTATCATGTAAAAATGCTAGCATCAATGGAGAAGCCTAACCAATTGTTAGGGAACTGTTTGCACAAGACATTCGAGTACTTAATAACACTTCATACATAAACATGATCAACACTTGAGTAGATCATAATGACAACAAAATGAGTTCTTTTTATTTTACTTGTCTAAATTAGACAAAACCAAAATGAAAAAAATTCTACTGCACAGGGTTAAATTCTACCGGATTGCCTATTCATGCCCGTGAAAGAACACAAGGAAATTCGGGCATACAGAATGTCAAGAGTAGGCGAATAGGCACTTAGCACACACCTTGTCAAGTTCCATTCTTGACGGATCTTGATGTTAGCTCATGCAGTGCAAAGTTTCATCCTTTTTTCTTGGATAACCAGAATAAAAACACAGGGTAGAAAAAAAACAAAGCATACATGAAGCATGCTAATATATACATTGCTACTCTTCTGATAAGCCGGTTCTGTAAGCAGAAAAGTATTCTAATTTCAAATCCAATCTTTAGGCTTACCTTTTCTATTTGCTCCAGCCGTTTTTCCAGATCTTCAGACGAAGATTCCTTATGTATATCTTTAAGAATACATAGCAAATGAGACCGGAGGCCTTCCCTACTATGATCTTCAATTTTACAAAATGGTACAGTGGATTGACAACCGACCGAGTAGAAAGGGCAGTTCACTAGCTTCATTGGACAATCAGTAATGCAGTGCTTGTCCATCTCGCGTCTTAGGATGTTAGCTTCACACTTCTGTTCACAAGGAATTATCTTGTAGGGACAGGTGGAATCGTGCTTATCTATGTGGGCTGCAATAAATTTTGTCATACAACCCTCATTTTCGCAGGTAAGAATCCTAAAGCTGCAGTTTAGGGCATGCTCAGCGAGCTCTTCAGCAGACTTAAATTTCATATTGCAGTGATATATGTTCTTCAAGTCGACATTCTTCACCAAAGTCTGACTGATTGGTTCCCTCCTCTCCATCGGCCAAAAATCATTTTTTTCTAATTCTTGTTGAAAATCATCTATCTTGTCTTCTCTCTTTTCGCTCATTACATATCCTGAAACCCGACTAAACCAATTCCTCTGTAAGCCTGTGAAGTCATCGATAAAAGCAGCAATGATATCACAAGGATGGTCCTTAATTTGTGCCTCGGGATCACTTTCTAAGATAACAGATTCAGCAACAAAACTCTCACTCCTCTTAGTAAGATAGTCCACCATTGCCTTTCTCATATCAACAGCAACTGAAGCGGGGAACTTGAACACACCGCCCGATGTGTTATCAACACAAGCTGTGGCTAATGCCGGGAGTAACTCTTGAGCTATCTTGTGAGTCACTTCCGTATCATAGAGTTCACAGTGGAACGAGAGACCTTCATCCTTCCCATCTTCAGTCTTCCCCGGCACATTTCCGGCTTCAACTTTAGGAGGATCCATGTTCAAAGATACCTACAACAAATCAATCATAACCCTATATTGCAAACAGAGAGACCAAAACTACAAAATATCCAAAACCCATTTGCCCATCAACCATAACATAACGGCATTGCTCTCATAAACCCAATTATATGCCTTTGCTTCATCAAAGCTTACATCTTTTTTCTATCTCTATGTCTATCAATCTACCAAACTCATTTTCAGATGCATAATTGGGAACTCCTCCACATAATATAATTTCAGAAAGAAAAAAAAAAAAATCAGATAATGACAGAGAATTACCGGTTTCAGTTAATTGGTTTTAGAGATCCGATCTTTCCAAATCCAGAATTGGGTAGTGCCCAAAAATCCTAATAAGCCATGTAATTCAAAAATGCAATCATTGATTATATGAATATATGGGAATAAATATGAAATCAATCTCTCGAATTGATTGCCATAAAATCAAACCTTAATACGAAACCCACGTGGAATTCAAGACCGGAGAACGGAGCAGCGATACAGAGAAACGCGAGCATCGGCGGTGGGGCTGTGCTCGGTGGTGGCCATTTTTCAAGAACAATGGTGCTAGAGAAAAGAAATGAAGCAAAACGAAATGGACCAGTGGGCTTGTGCTGGATCATCAATATGGGCCAGCTTATCATTCTCATTTGGGCCAAAACAAAATGATAGAGGCCCAACAGATTAACTGTCCGATGTGCTCACTATTCTTTCCAAGGAGAAGAGGAATAACTTCATATATTTAAGGAGAAAAAATAATAAATTTGGTTTTATGAAAAAGCAAGAACTGTAGTGTACACTGAAAATGTATGGTGCTAATTAGACAAACAGATTTTTGATTTGGGCCCCATCATGTCTTGGGCCTAATGGGCCATCTCAGTTCTTTACAGACTAAAAAAATCTGCTTTCATGTATTTTTCTTAATTTATATTTGTTCTCATTTCTTTATTTGACTAAATAATATGCTTGTGTGTGTTGAATTGTTCACATCGCTGACATATATTTGTTTAGTTCTCTGATTGCTACTTTGAACTTTGATCTATTCCCTGTCCATTGTTTTTTTTATCAATGTTGGAAAATTATTCCCACGCCACTCTAAAATATAAATAAATAAATAAATATTTTGAATAGTACATGTGTTTACATATTTGATTTGTTCTTTTCCGTTAAAAATAAAGATCTAATACTAAAAATCAACCAAAATGACCGTTTTGGAACTACCAAAGTTAGTCATAGAAAGCTGCATATATGACACATTAGGACTGGTTTGGTAAAAACCAGTGTATTTTAAAATGAGATAATACATAAGCAAAAGTTTAAAAAAAGAAAAAAACTGCGGTAAGATATAAAAAATGGTAACTATAAGGAGGAAACATCTTGCAGCTGCTTTAAGGAGTTCAATGTCTCACGTGGATTGACATATTGTAAGGATGTGATATAACACGTAAGTTGTCTTTTTGTCATCGTAAAATATAAATTGAGTTTGTCAAATTTGTTTATAAGGACGTTTGATTATATTATATTATACTAATTTGTGAAATGCTAGATGTTGTTTATGTATATGAGATCGACTTGATATTGCATGTTATAATAGTTTAAAATTTCAAATTAATGCATAAATTGGTTATAAATATTTATTGCAATCAATATTGTACATTTTATGAGAGCATATATAATAATCGATAATATCAAGTTATTTCTACTTTATGTCTATTTTGATCATTTCATCAATTTACAGTTTTAATAATATATCAATTGTACGTTATTTTCTTGGAAGTTTCGCTGCATTTCCAAAATCTTTCTCTAAAATCTCACTATTTGGATTTCTTTTTAGTATTCAAAAGAGGCCAGCTTGTCTTTTTTGGTGTCAAAAACTTGTTATTTTGCACCAGTGAGGTCAAATATGTCTTTATCCATATGTGTTGTAAATAACTAAATATATAAATTTATGAGATCACAGAGTTATTTTATTACAAAGTGGTGTTAAATTGATAAATTTCAATAGGTGTGACCTGACACAAATTCAAATACTCTAATAGTAGTAACTAGTAACAGTACCTGCCCTAACCAACCACTCCCACTTTCATTTAAATTTTCTCTCTTCTCTTTCCCGAGAACCAAACAGAAAATCTCAAATTCAAAATGAACAAGCCTCTGGTTTTAGCTCTACTCGTCCTTCTTGAAATCTCAATCATCACCTCCTCTGCTGCTCTCAAGGTACTCTTTAATCTCATTTCTCACTCAATTTGTACTAAATTAGCAACTATTTAATTAGCTAATTGTGTTTACTGAGAATTGCACAGATCGGCGAAACTTGCTCCGTCGACAACAGCAAATGCGACGCCGGTCTCCGATGCGACACCTGCCCGGCAAACGGCAACACCCGGCCCAGGTGTACCCGGATGCAACCCGTTAACCCGTTTTCTAAGGTAGTTATCCAAATTAATTAGTTATTTTTCTCTTCATTATCAATTTTCTTTTTGTTCTTTGAAATGGATTTTGTGGATTAATTAATAGGTGAAAGGATTGGCATTCAACAAGTATTCATGGTTGACGACGCACAATTCGTTCGCCATTAGAGGGTCCAAATCGGCGACTGGATCGCCGTTAGTTGCACCGACCAACCAGGAAGACTCCGTCACCGTCCAACTCAAAGTACGTCTCCTCCTCTTCCTCCGCCGCTAACGGCGGTGCTGTTTTTTTATTTAATTTTTAATTTTTTTTTCATAATTGTTCATACACATTACGCGTGACACTATAAGGTCAAAAATGGAGAACATTCTTATGAAAGTTCTTTTACTTTATTACCCTCTGTGTTTGTTTGAATTTTCCCAGGGTGCCATTGATGTGGATTTTACTTATAGTAGTATTATCATAAAAATGGCTAGTCAAATTTTAGACAGAAAATGTTTTATTTTGATGAGTTGTTATGTAATTTAAGTTTTGTTCTAATTAGTCCAATTTTCAGTCATGTTATTAAATTAAACTAGCGTGATGAAAAGTTAATTTTTTTTTGTTGATGTGACATTTACTGTTAAATGTATGTGTCGTCGCGTAAACAAAAATCATCCCATTAAGAAATCGCAACATCGACTTAATTCCATTGTCTATTATGGATTGGACTAATTCGCAACAATATGACATAGCTTAGGACTAACTTGAAACAAAATAGATGGTTAGGAGACTAATGTGAAACAAAAATGAAGTTTTGTACCATTGTGAACAAAATTGAAAATTAAGAGACTAAAATGGAACATTCTCCATTTTAGAAACTACGGCTTGCTAATTTGTCATGAACTGCATGTGGAGTTTGAAATTAAAATGAATTAGTGTTAATAATTGTGCCTTTATTATGGTAATTTAATTTAAAGTAGCAAATGCAGGTGGGTGGTTGTGACATTGTGATTGAAAGATCCAAATAAAGAAAAAAAAAAGTATGATGAGTTGTCCCTGTTGGATTAGAATGTAAGCAATCCAGCTTAATACCCCACACATACATCTAATTAATCATTTCCATGCTTTCTATGATGCTATTCCATCACATTTTGCTAATTTATAAGTGATTTCTTCACAGCATTCCCTAGTTTTTAAGCCTCCCTTTTGCGCCTTTGCATCTCGAATAATTTGACCAATCAGTATGCTATTATATATGCATATGTTCAAACCCATTTTCATATAATATATGTGATGGACCTCTTTTGACTCAATCAAATGAGCATATTAGGATGTTGTTGTCTTTTGTCCACATATTAGGAGAGTTGTCTTGAAAATGTTTCAACTCTGGAGTTTCAACGATGAAGTTGAATGCTCAAAGCCTTGAGGATGAAGTTGGAGGTTTGAGACTAGGGTGTGTGTCTGAGAATCCGCATCGGACGTGAAAGTAATAATCTACTCCGGGGACTCCGAACCACACCCCACTAGGAAAACTCTAGAAAGAGTCTCTATGTAAATTGTGTGAGCCCCTCTTACAAAGGAGAATGGTGTTCATGTATACAACCATTCTCGCCACGTGTTTTCATGCGGTTAGTTGTTGGCAACGTGGAGCCCGCTCCAGGACTTGATTGGGTGTTTGAGTCGTATCCTTCTGGGCGCGCTGGGTGTACTTGAGAGCTTTGGCTTGCACTTCGTGGTTGATTTATTTAGGTGTTGATGTGGCACTTAGGCACCACACGTCATTTCACCATTTCGTTGGATCGACTTTTGATTTTCGCGTAGCATGTCATGTTCAGATTAATCCCTTACATTTTAAATTGCTTGGAGTATTGTACTGAGATAAGTTTCTTTCACAGAATGGAGTCCGAGGACTAATGCTTGATATGTACGACTTCCTAAACGACATCTGGTTGTGTCACTCCTACCAAGGAAATTGTTACAACTACACAGCATTTGTAAGTGAACGCAGCTGCTCATGATTTGTAGCTATTTACAGTATGTTTAAGTTTGGTATTCATGTTAATGAAGCACGAACCATTCCCTCCAGCAACCTGCAGTCAATACGCTGAAAGAGATCGAAGCGTTCTTGTCAGCAAACCCTTCGGAGATTGTCACCATATTCATCGAGGACTATGTAAAATCTTCCAAGGGCCTCACAAACGTCTTCAACAAAGCTGGCCTCAGTAAATACCTGTTTCCAGCTTCTCGGATGCCCCAAGATGGTTCAGATTGGCCTACCGTGGATGATATGGCTCAGAAGAACCAACGCCTAGTGGTTTTCACTTCCAAATCAGGAAAGGAGGCCTCTGAGGGCATTGCATACGAATGGAAATATGTCGTGGAAAATCAATGTGAGTAAAGATCCAACCAATTATCAGATGTTCTTTTAGAGATTCACTTGGTTTTCGTTAGATCTGAGCAAATTTTGACGGGCATTTCAGATGGAGATGGTGGGATGAAAGCTGGTTCGTGTCCTAGTCGATCTGAATCATCTCCCATGAACACGACATCAAGATCTCTGGTTCTCCAGAACTACTTTCTGGAAAATCCCAACATAACAGCAGCTTGCATGGACAATTCAGCTCCCTTAATTCAGATGATGAACACTTGTTATGAAGCATCTGGAAAACGTTGGCCAAACTTCATAGCTGTCGACTTCTACACGGTACGCATATATAGTTAGATCATTCGCGACAAGTCCAATTTACAGAAAATGCTTACTGAATAAGCTTATTTGCAGAGGAGTGATGGTGGAGGCGCCCCAGAGGCTGTAGACGAAGCAAATGGTCACTTAACTTGCGGTTGTGACAGCATCTCCTATTGCAAGGTTCGTTATCACATTATATTTCCTTGAGAGTTACTAGATTCTATATTGGTCATCTTTGTTCACCCATCATTTTTCATTCTGCTTTATCACATCATATGTTGTTTTAGTTCATTGTGACACACAACTTGTCAACACAAACATTAAAAACTATGAAATAGGTAACATGTTTCCATCAAAATCCTGTATAATTTTACTCATTATCTACTGAGCATTGGCACAACAATGAAGACATGAAGTTGTTGTCTCTGTGACCTTGAGTTTGAGGTCACAAGAGTCGATGGAGAGTAAGTTGTAGCTATTTTTGTAATTTGTTGGTTATGAAATTTTGCAGGCAAATGCAACATTCGGTACATGTGATGTGCCTACCCTGGCTCCCCCGCCACCAGCGGCTCTGGATGGAGGAGGATCTACCCCGCAAAGCTCCACCCCATCAGACTCGAGTTTTTCAGCTGGCTTGGCAGCTCAACCATGGTGGTTGCTCGCGGCACTTTTGGTCTCGACTCTTCTGTCATCATTGTAATTTTACTAGTTTTCGACATTGAACAACACAGATTATCTTCTAGATGAGATTGATAATTAGCCTTTTGTAATGTGATTATGTTTTGAGATCAAGAGTATATGATTCATGCCAGAATGTTCCATTACATTTGTTTGAGAACCAACTGAACTAAAATTTAAAGCAGATAGTTGAAATCCTCTTCTTTTTTTTAATATTATATCCCCAACACGCCACCTCACGTGCAAATCCGTTACAACTTTACAAGTGGATCGAAGAGAGATAAATAGGAGTCCATTCCCATCTTTTTAACTTTGCGGATAAACCAATGAGAGGAGAAAATAGAAGAGCACATTCCCAAGGATCCCGTTCCTGTTGAAACTTTACGGGTGGACTGATAAAAGAAGATAGACAAGTTCATTTCCATTACAACTTTGCAGGTGAGTCGCAGAGGAAAACGGAGTGCCCATTGTGGCATACGAGGCATGTAAAGATTATAGATAAATTTGAGAAAATGTACACTTCTGATCAATAATATATACAAATATCACTGACAGAAAAGCTCGAACTCGACACCTCACCTGCTTGGCAGGCAAGGTTTTGGTTTGATGGTCCATTTTGGAGCTAGGGTTGGAGGGAGGGCCTATGAACCTGACAGGTCATTGGTCAACTAAATCATGTGCCCTAAGTTGGAGGAAGTTCCAACTTTTGGCCTGTGCCATAAATTTGGATGCAGCTACCATTGCATCCCAAAATAAATGTATTATAGCAAAACCCACATGCAACAAAACTGGATGGTTCCTTTGGACCTCCCAGACAGGATAGCCTCTAAAAGTCCAAACTCAAATGATAACAAACAGGACAAGTTGGTACTAATAAATGGTCATTTTCCAACTACAAACTCAAGCTCCCTATTCCCTACTTTTATGGACATTTTGCCTACCAAGTAACAGGCCATGTTAAGGGGACCCCAAACCCAGCTGCTCAGCATAAATGTTGTATCTTCCTATTTGCAAAGCGTAAATAGGGTGAGTTCGATTCATCAATGATCCGATCAAACACATTAACGAACCATCGAGAAAAGCAATTCAACAAACCCTATGTCAATTATATGAATTTTTCAATGAATATGACCATCTTTGATTTGATAATAAATGAGCTGAACAATAATGTATCAGGAGGCTCTCTTAGCCACTTTCATTGAATATATGGCAAAGGAAGCTGCTACACAAGCCAGACAAGATACAGTGACTGATGTGAATTGCATTTACCAGCTTATTAGAGAACCAGCTGGCTATACAAGATGTGCTATAAGCTTTAAAGGAGATCAACAAACCTTCACTGCTTTTCTTTCTGGCATTCTTGATGTTGCAATTTGGCCTCATCGGCGTCCGTACCGCTTTCCCGCCCACCACTGTCGCCTTCTACTGTTACTTGCTTCACTATTATCGTATCCTTTGGTAGGTCACAAGTTGGGCGTCCCGTGTCCCTTCCAGCTCTACGATCCTAAACCAAGAAACTTGAACCATTAAAATCGATACAATTTAACAACATAAAAGTTCAAGGAACTTCACTTTTAAATTGCACAGATTTATATTAGTTCATTAAATTCTTTCCCCTATTGGATGCTCCATTTCATATGGATTAAGTAACCATCAGCTTATGAAGGCATAAGCATTAACAACTACTTTATTTCCAAATTTGATACAAACTGTTCCGTGTTAGTTTCATACACTTCTTAGTTCTTAGCATCACGCGTTCACTTGTATCCGTTCAATTAATACACAGAAAGGTTGGATTTGTTTATATAAATATAGCAAAGATAATGTATAATGTACAGAAATTGCAAACTTACTTCTCTGAAAGGGTGCTCTTCAATTTCGAGCATATGTATAATGTGCCCCATTTTTGGCCGCTTCTGTGCATTTGGGTCCACACAACGTAAAGCTACAAGAAGAGCCCGCTTCAATGCCCTTGTTGTAGGCTTCTCGGGAAGCTTTGGATCCAATACTCCCTCTGGATTTCTGTCTGCAACCATCTTCTTAAGCCAGTCAACTAAATTCACCTGAAAAGTCTAACTATTAGATTCTAAAAGTGGCATCGAAGAAAAGGAACAAAGGAGATTGAGCATTATTCAAATGATCAGTGAAGTAAATATGGTGCAAACCTCTTCCGGAGGGCGGTTATAGTCAACTGGGTTCCTCCCAGAAAGTATTTCCATTATAAGAATTCCAAAACTATACACATCACTCCTTTCGTTCAACATTCCGGTACTTGCATACTCTGGAGCTACATAGCTGCAAACACAGCAGCGAATTACTATCACCTATTGCACATCATGTGCACCAATAGAAGAAGCTAGAAAGAGAACCCACGTACCCAAATGTTCCCATGACGCGGGTTGTAATGTAGCTCTTCTCCGACCCAAGGAGCTTCGCAAGACCGAAATCCGAGACCTTTGAATTCCACTGCTTGTCAATCAAAATATTGCTTGATTTTATATCGCGGTGAACAACCTTAGGTTCTAGTCCTTCGTGAAGGTATGTTAGCCTACAAGATAGAGCCAGAGAGGCCAAGTAAGGAAAATTGAACAACTAGAGCTTCAAAAATAGAGCTCAAATTGAATTGGACCATACCCTTTTGCCGTTCCTAGAATGATATTCATTCGAATGTCCCAAGTAAGAGGACTGCAAGGCCCCACATCGCCGTGGAGCCACTGTTCCAAGTTCCCATTGTTAACAAACTCATAAACAAGCATCCTACATATAAAGAAAGAAACATCTCATTTATTGAATTAGATCAAGAACTCATACTAAACAAGCATCCCACAATCTATCTTCAAGGACAAGGATGAATCTCAAGTTTCCAGAACTAAAGGATCACACTTTAAATAGGACAATGAAACCAAATCCAAGAACAGAAAGTGAGTACCTATGAGCTCCTTCAGCACAGTAACCAAGCAACCTCACTAAATTCTTGTGCCGGACTCGTCCAATAGCTTCTACTTCAACCTTGAACTCCCTCTCAGCTTGTCCCCTGAAAAATGCCACAAATTGGAACCAAAGTGAGCACAATTACAACCCATCATCCTAACACAAATTTCACCAACCAAACTGCAACACAAGTTTCAATCTTTTCTATGCCACATATTGTATCAATTATCCACCAACTGGAACCAAAATGAACACAATTACAACCAATCATCCTAACACAAATTACTCAAAATTTTACCAACCCAAACAGCAACACAAGTTTCAATCTTTTCTATGCCAAATATGGTAATGAATTCAAGAAACAAAAGAGTGAACATATCATATATTGCAGAGATAAAGAACCTGTTGTTGAGCAAGTTCTTGACAGCAACATGACTGTTGTCATCAAAAATACCATGGTAAACAATCCCATACCCTCCTTCTCCGATGACCCTATCGTCGGAGAAACCATTGGTGGCATCTTCAAGCTCTCTCAGAGTATACCAATGTCCCCACCCCAAGTGCGAAACTTCCGGCACCACCGTCGCCGCCTGGTCGCCACTTCCATGAGAGGAGTACCCACCGCTCTTCTCCGGGTACGAAATCCGGTGATCCTTCCCAATCTCAACTTGGACTCTATGGTACCCAATAAGGCTCTCCTCCTCCACAACCGGCTCCGGCTCCGGGTCGGGCTGCAATTGGGTCTTCACATTGTGGTCGACTCTGATTTCGCGGATCTCTTTGGAGACAATTGGGATTATGGGTTTTGGAGAGGGTTTGTGCTTAGACCGCTTGGAGGCGAGCCAGAGAGTTATGAGGAAGAGGAGGAGCACGAAGGCTGCTCCGGCGCCGACACCGACAACGACCCATAAGCGAAGGCCGAAAATTGAGGTGGGTCTGGAGAGCTGGTCGGTCATGAGCGGAGCTCTCTGATCAGACATTGGGGCTAAACCCAAGTGGGTCAGAGAAAAAGGTGCGAACTTGAAGCAGCAAATGAAGCATTGGTGTGTGGATATGTGAAAGAGCAATTAGTATATGTAAAGAGAACCAGAGACAGAGACGGCTATGGAGAGATAGCGAGATGGTGCGGAGTAAAGGAAGTGAGAGCAGGAGAAGCAGCTGGCATGATGGGACCTTCTTGCTTTGCTTTTTCTTTGCTTTGCTTTGTGGAATCGAAGCTTTTTTGTTAGTCTCTGCTATGGTAATTTATGCTGCTCTCTGCAGGTTGAAGTTCAAGACTCCATTTTTATGCATTTGCTTATGATGTGTTCTTTATTATTTTTGGAGTTAAAAATTTAATAAGTCAAATACGGAGTGTATAATTTTATGGGTTAATTACATATGGCACCCCTATATTATACACGATTTGCATATAACTATCCTAAGGTTCTATTTTAACTTTTGACTACCCTGTATTATGTCGGGGACCTCTCTGTTACAAAATATTCCATTTTTTAACAGAATATTCCGTTTTCTGATCATGTGTCATGCACATGACCTCAATTTTTTTTGAAAATGAA
>JAYMTK010002015.1:0-14789 GCA_036897405.1 Pelargonium myrrhifolium | reverse complement strand
AAAA
This sequence comes from Pelargonium myrrhifolium, assembly GCA_036897405.1. Classification (NCBI taxonomy): domain Eukaryota; kingdom Viridiplantae; phylum Streptophyta; class Magnoliopsida; order Geraniales; family Geraniaceae; genus Pelargonium; species Pelargonium myrrhifolium. Next base: position 14,785 of record JAYMTK010002015.1, on the reverse strand, counting down.
GAAGACCAGACGACACCGTTTATACCTTGACGTGGCAGTTGGAAAAATTAGCCATATCAATCACGTTACCCGTTCGACCACTTTACCAAGCTTTCTAATAATCAGTTTCAATTTGGATCTCCTACCCAAACATTTTCAAATCGGAACCTATACTTCCGTCCTTCCAATCCATCCATCAGTGGGAATATCTTGATTGGCGCATGATTAGATGAACTAAAAGGTAGTACAAACACCGTCCAGTTCTCAAACTTTTCATCCAACCTACCGATCTCAACGCCCTATCCAAACGTTTTTTCATCATCCCTTCATGACTCATACTTTTGTGCCAAGTGAACTCTTGACCCTCCCAGCCTAAATCATGAAGCCTTGTGTCATGTAGTGCTTCCAAAAATCCCATACAGAGATGTTCCTGTTGCATTCTACCCTTATCTTCTATAAAGAGCTAATAAGATCATTAAAATCTCCCAAACATAGCCATGGCCTTTTCGAAACAAATGCCAAACTTTTCAATCTATTCCATGAACCCTTTCACTGCGACCTCTCTGACTCACCATAATAACCTATCATTCTCTACCGACTCCATTTTCTCCACGATACCATGATATCTATATGAACCAAAGAGAACCCTGACAATCGCACTTTGGCTTCCTTCAACCACAACATCGCCAAACCTCCTCATCTACCCACACAGTCCACCGCGAAGCAATAATCGAACCTCAACCGCTTACGCACCTCCTCCTTCTCCAATTGACTCTTCTTAGTTTCCATTAGAAACAAAATACACGGGTTAAGCTCCCGCATCGGATCAGATAACACGAACAAAGAGTAAACGTTTCTCAATCCTCTGCAATTCCATGACAGCACCACCATAACAAGCGAAAAAACAAAGACACCCACAATAAACTCATAGGCCCACCGACAACATAGATCCACCGAAGCCACAAACCCTAGTCATTGACTAGAAACACGCACAAAGCGAGAGAAGACCGCGACTCTACCTAATTAAAATATTAATTTATTATATTTTTCAAGTACAAGTGTTTGTTTCCTTTCCAAGCCACCCTAGTTGTTTTTGTTAATCATTAACGATTTTAGTTAGTTAATGATCAAATTTAAATTTCAATATTTGTGCAACTCACATGACCAAAGTAAAATTCAATAACACGTGAAACAAATTATATAACTCATGGAGTATTTCTTTTTGCCTTTGTCGCGCCCATTTCCCAGCTATTCGAAAGGCGGGAAAGCAAGCATAAATAAGCAGAAATTGAAAAGTTAAAAAAACACAAAGCAGAATCCGAGTTTGAGAGATGGAGCCAACCAATTCGAGCAAGGAATTGCAGAGCATAGTAGAGGCCATCAGATCTTCAGATGTACACCTTCTTCTCTTCTCTTCCTCTCTAAATTCAAACTAAATTCCAACCGGCTTTCACATTTCTATCGATTTCCATTTGATGTTGTTAATTTCGTATAATTTATCATTTCAATCGCATGTCTACCCTCAAATCATTTTGAATTCCGATATCCCAAGCTACTGTGCTAATTTTCTTTTTGGTGGCTGTGAATTTAAATCTTAGGGTTTTGGAAATTACAAATATCTGATGCCGACGAGTTTTTTTTTTTTTTTTTTTTTTTTTTTGCTACTGTCTTAATTTTAAGCTTTGAATGTTTCATTTTATGCGTTTTTTGGGATTGTTGCATGAATTTGAACTCTGTATTTCGCAGGTTGTTGAGAACCGTGTTCAACTAGTTACGAAACTTGGGGATTTAGAGATATCAGAGAAATCTGACTTGGATTTTCTGGTTGAAAGCCTTACAGTATCCTTCTAATGCCCCTTCCTTAGAACTTGAATATTCATTTTTGCTGATAATTCTAGATTTGTGAACTGTTTTTATCATTCTTGAAGAAATCTATATTTGTATGCCTTCTTTAGCAGAAGGCAGTGGATGTTTCTGTGATTATAAAGGTGAACTGTGGGGTATTAGTTGATGGGTTGACTAACATTTGACTGTTAGATAAGTGAAGAGGTGATCTAGTCGTCTTTTTGTCAAGGGTTAAGTTAAGAAGAAAGGTGTACTGCAAGTTCTAATCTATGAGAACATTCCTTACTGATTTGACTGCAGAATGTGAGAGTTTATCACAAATTTGAAGCTATAAGAATTTTTCTAGCAGCATATTTCTGTACTATTAAAACATAATTTTGAATCGGAATAATGTTGTGGAATGAACAAGTTGACAACAAATTTAGTAACCGTCTATTATGATAATACTGGTTCAGAAGCTTCACTTTTTTTTTTTTTTTTTTCCTGCTTTTATTTGGCTGGATAGATAACCTTTGTTCATAGAATGAGGATGCTGAAGATCTGGCATGCATACTATGCACAATATGTTTCATTATTAAGTTGCTCATAGAATTAAAAAGTTTCTGAATTAAGATGCTATACGGATGCAGAAAGAACTAATATTATCGGATCGTTAAATGTTGTCTTAGAGCTTGTTACAAATGAAGTCAAGTTGTAGAGCGACTCATTTAAAATAAACTCCTTAATTTGCCATGTAGAAAAAAGTACTCAAACAGAGTTGTGTATTTTCGAAATGATTATTGTTTTCAAAGCAGTAGCTTCTACGGTTCTACCTGCACCCCTACTTTCTGTCCAGGTTATATTGTGATTGTCAAATTTTCAGTACCTAATTTTGTGAGATTATTTACTTAATTGTATGCTGGCGCATGTTGTCCACTGCATGTTTCATTTCCCTTGTGAGTCCTCACCGGAAAAGGCTTACAAGTAGATTAGAAGCATTTTAACGCTCTGCTCTTGTAAAGTTAATAACTCTCTTTTAATGCAAACTAAGTTTTCTAGTCACTGTTTAGGACCTAGTGGGACAAATAACCAACATGGATGGTCATTTAATGAATTATCATTTGATGAAACTCAACGTTTCATGTAGTACCTCCTATGAAGCTATTTTGAATGATCTTTATTCTGTGCCATGGTGTTTACCTTAACGACGAGCTCGACCTTTTGGGAAGACTTCACTTGTTTGGACATCACACAATGCATGTTAAACAAAGCTATATTACATGCAGCTTCAAAGTACCTTGGGTCAGATCTATCTGGCTGTCTACCAAAGTATATTGCCTTTGGAACCAAGGTATATTTAATTTCTCCACTCTTTAACTTTATTTTCTTCTTTCCTCTGGTGCACATCGTATTTTTGAAAGAATGTCCATATCTTTTCATATTTAACTTTTAGTTGGTGTTTAATATTGAGTGTTACATGTATGTTAGGCAACCTTGTGGTGTGGAAAGCATCTGAAGATGACTCTTATGTCAACTGAGGAGTCACAAGAAGAAGAACATAGCAACCTTTTTTTTCAGGTAGATAATAGTGGAGCTGTTAGTTGCTTGCATGTGTAAGTTGTTGATGCAGTTTCCTTTAATTGTTTTCCCATTTTGTTTGGAAGGAGCACATATCTAGTAACATTATACATCTAGAAGTTCTAGTAACATTATATATCTTTAGTTCTGCTTCAAAGGAAGGAGCACATATCTACCTTTCCAACCACTTAAATGGAGCTGCTTTTTCTGCTATAATGTTAAGTGTTAACTAAATGGTAAATTTGTAAGCATTGAAAGGCAATAAGGAAGTACCCAAAAAAAAAAACTCAGAATAATACTTTTGAAGTTTAACTTAATGGTTCTATATATCAATTCTGACAGAACACACTACTTTTCTCATACATGTTAGGACTTCCTTACAGTTTTCCCTTTTTTCTTCGGCTCTCTATGTCTAAATGATACTTCATGCAGTGTCAACTGTCAAGCATTTATTCTTAAGGCTTAAGCATTTACCTTTTGAAAAATCTAGGTTCAATGAACTATTGATTGATTTGTGAGTTGTGATCTTGCTATTTTCATTGGGCAGTTCTAGAAACTTTTGGAATTTCAATTTTGAGTGTTTGTGAAACAGTGGAACTCTATAAGAGAACTACAGGTTTATAGGGTAGCTGTATGGTGGCTTGGTTATTTTAGCTTGTTGCTACTGTTCTGATGTATAGATATTTATAGTACAGCCATGCTCAATAAACATTTTGGTTATCAAAAGCCTACTGTGTCAGTTATCTGCTAGTTAGTGTAGGCCTAACAATTGATTTATAAGTTGAAGTGGTAAATTGGTAGTGGAAAGTGATTCGAAGGTAACAGTGTTAAGGGTATGCAAATCTTCGCAAACTTCATGGAAGTACTGGGGTGTTTAAGAAGATTGAAGAATTAATTACAGAAATTGGTAGTTTGCAGGAGGTCTGGACTCAGAGGGAAGCTAATTTCATGGCTGATCTTCAGGCAAAAAATGTTCTTCAGACCTCACCCTTTAGTTTTGTGGTTCTCAATCTTAGGAAGGTTTAAGTTCTGTGTCTCTTAGAGTACAAGGCTTAAAATAGGCTAAAAACTACTCCTTCTCAGTTGCTTCTCTGAAGCATGGCACTTCATCTCTTCCAAATTGGTTGTCCAACCCTCTTCTATACTTTTGCATTAGCATCCGCTAGTTGTTGGGTTCAGTTCTGTTAATAGTTAGGTTGGTCCCATAGCATTTGGATGTCACTTTTCATCATCTTTTGTAAATCTCCCATTTTTCCTTCTTGGAAATTCTGGGCCTTTTTACTAATAATATAGATATATTTACTGTTGCTGATAAATAAAAAAATGTTTAGGTGGATGTGTGGAAACACTAGGAATCATAATATTAGGAATGAGACTATTCGAGGGAAAAATGGGATGCATCAATTGAAGATAAGATGTGAGAAATTGTTTAGGATTGTTTGGACATGTAGAACGTAGGAAGCTTATTGACTCTACGAGGGAAGGTGAGAGAATTCAGTTATGAAAATCTAAAAGGGCTAGGGGCAAGGCTAAGTTAACATTGATAGAAGTAGTGAGGAAAGACATATTAGCACTTGGCTTAGTAGAAGAGATAACATTAGACAGGATATAGTGGAGTTAGAAGAGTTCAAGCAAAAGAGTTTTGGGAAATGACTTGGTTTAATCATTAATGTTGTTCTGCTTTGCCTCTGCTTGAACAGGATGTAGATATTTGACTTTTAATACTTTTTAATAGTCTGCATGACTGGTCATTTCTCCACTAGTAAATACATAATTAATATCTTGTAGGTGTTGAATTTTCTGATCTGAATTTATCTTTTTGCAGCTACTTTTGAGTTTATTTAGCTTCTCTGCAGCTAGCTTTTCGGCATTGATTAAATATCCTATTTTGGGTGACAAGGCATCAATGGTTATTCTTGAGGACTTCATTTTAGAACAGCTAAATCTTACAAAAGATTCAATAGCAGAAATCAAGGTACAGATTGTTTGTTATATACTCTATCCCAAGTCCTAACCTCATGGATCAATATCATCATTGAATTGTATAGTGAATTCAATTGTTCAGATATTTTTGAGTTTAATATAGTGACTACCCAGACCTATTTTTATGGATATTTTCATGCTGCTTTTGGTTAAATTCTCTTAATAAAATGGTAAGAAACAGGTCATGTTATGTAGCTGATGACATATTAGATCCTGATCTGCTATCAAGCCATTATAATATTGGGGTTGTCATAGAGTTTGTGCAATATGAATGAAGTGGAGCTGTACTAGACAAGTGGATGGTCCATGTCTATCATCATAAGATTAAAATTGGCCATAAGGCTACTTTTGCTGTCTTGTTTAAGTATGCTAAGCAATTAATAACTTTCTAGGCAGTCCCCATAATGAAAATAGGATTGAGATGGATGATTATTCAAGAGGGTATATTTAAACAAAGGAAATTGGCTTAGACAATTGCCTGGTTCTGATGAAGATGTTCACATCTAAATGAAGGTATTTCAGGTGATAAAAAGATAGGGATACACACACACACACACACAAGTCTTTAGACAAGATTTTGTATTCTGTAACTAGTTACAATAATTCTTGATTGGTTCAAGTGGTATAATGTGGAATAAAAGATTTGGGAAAGAGGGGGTGTGGGGGATTAAAGCAAACTTTTCATTTCTGCAACTCTGTATCGTAGTGATATGAATGGATCTTTGGTGGAAGTACACCAAAAAGCAGCTTTTGTCTTATTTCTCTTGAAGCCCTTTCTGTTGTATTTCATGTTTTTTTGTGTGTGGAGGCTGAAAATAGTCATCCTATATGCTATGCTGATTTTTAATTTGAAGTGTCCAGTAACTCCAGTTCTTTCTGTTACTGAGAGCAGTTATTTTATTTTATTTTATTTTTATTTTATTTGTTTGTTTCAACAGAGAATTGGTTCATTTGGGTCAGAAGTACTCAAGTCTGCACAATTGGTCATTGATGGCGTTGTGAGAATGTGTGGATCATATTCAGAAGATGTAAACTGGGAGTTAGATGAAAATATATCTGATAATGGCATTACCAGCATGAATTCTGAAGGGCCTAATTATCAGTGCATAAATATAACAAAATGCACAATTGAAAAATTATGTGAATTGGGCATCCTTGCTGCCAATGATGGTGGGAGCTTGGTGACTATTCTTAATGTATCATGGAAAGGCGTGGTTACCTTGCTTCAACTTGGAAAAGGGATGTTAGCAGAAAAGGTTAATGTAACAGATATTATTCTAACTCTGATTTCGCTTGTCAATGATTGTTTGAGATGTGCTGCTGAGGCTTGGTCTTCACTGAAAGTGACTATTTCTGTTACAGAAGCTAGAAGGACATTTCTTCCAGTAAAATTTTACATCATTAATGCTGTTAAAATATCCTCTCTATACCCATGCCAAACATATGTGATATTCAAGGAGATTTCGCTTTGTGTTCTGAAGATATCAACGCTGAAAATTATGCTCAGCAACGAACTCCAGAAAACTGCCAGTGAAGTGCTTGCAGAACTTTTGGAGCAAACATCCTTGAATATACTTTTTTCTTTGTTAAACTCTGATCGAGTGACACAGGAGATCAAGTCAGAAGTTATGGACTGGCTGTTCATGTATAAAAGCAACTCAAATTCTTTACAGGGAGATCCAAGTAACTATAGGACATGTTTAATGAGTGAAATCTTCTCTGTAAGTTTGGAAGCTCTGCCTGAGGCAAGATCTTCAATGCTTGGACGGGTCTCATTGTTTCTTGGTTTCCTGAGATATTCTGTTGATCTTGAAGAAGAAATAAAACTTGGAATTGCCAGAAAGCTTGAGTGGTTTCTGGATATATTAATGGATGAAGAGGTATATTCTTCCATTCTTGTTTTGCAAATTCCTGTATTATATGGTTCTAAGAAAGCAACAGAGTTAGTCTGGCAGCCTATGTTTACCTATGTTTTGCATGCATTGAAAACCTTTATGATTGTGGCCTCTTCAAGTCTTGCTTGGGGGGAATTGGAGTCATTCCTTCTTGAGAATCTCTTTCATCCTCACCATCTTTGCTGTGAGATTGTAATGGAACTTTGGTGCTTTAAAGTGCGTCATGCTGAGGTAGACATGGTAAATAGCATAACTGATAAGTTTTGCTCATTATTGATGTTAGTGGCATCTTCAGAATCAGATCTTAGTCCTGGTTCAGCTATGAGAAAGATAGCAAGATTGATCTGTGTATTTCTTACTTATGGTACACAATCTATGGTCGACAGGGTTTACAGTTCCATGGTTGGTGATAACAGACTGCAATTCTCATCAGTTGTGTTTGTAGCGTTGCTCATGGAAGGCTTCCCACTGAATATGCTATCAGATAACTTGAGAAGCATTGCAAAGCAAAAAATCATAAATGAATATTTTTGCTTCATTGAAAGTTTTGATGACAAATCATTGAAAGCTTGCTACTCTGGTGTGTCCGAGTTCCCAGTGTATGCTCTGTCTGCATCCTTACAGTCCCTGTAAGTAATTGATTCCCCTCTCCTAATGCACAATATCTTAGCTGTTCCAATCAGAAGAAAATCAATGCTTAAAGAATGTTTTGCTAGGTTATGAAGTCATCCAATACTACATGCTGGTAACTAGTAAACCTAGTTTTAGTGTTGCATATGACATTAGTTATGAACATTCTGAACTTTTTATTTTTGTAAAAATTCATAGTTTTTTATAAATAATCTGAGAATTAAAAAAATGGAGTTTTTTCAGTTAAGTAAGGAAACTGTTAGAAGTGATTGTTTTAAGAATATATTGGATCTATAATACAAAAGGATTGAGAGATTGAAGAGGATATTAGAAATAGAACCAGAGTGGGGTGGCTGATGTAGAGGAGTACTTCAGATTTTTTTTTCTTTCTCTGGTGATAAAAGAATCTCTAAAGTTGAAGGGTAAATTTATAGGTTAGTTATACTGATGCTAAATGTTGAGCTTCAAAGTAGTTGCAAAGCAATAAGATGGGGTAGTGGAGATGAGAATGCTTAGGTGGATATTTGTGGTACTACCATGCATGATAATAGTAGGAATGAAACTTTCCAGATAAGAGTTGGGTAGGTTCAATTAAAGATAAGATGAGGGAAAACCGTCTTTAAGGTGGGTTGGACATGTGCAACATAGGGAGGTTAGTGACCCCCAAGGAACAATGAGATAATCAATTTGGAGAAACTAAAAGGGGTAGGGGTAGATTTAAGTTAACTTGGAAAGTAGATAGCTCTAATATGATTGAGTGGAGGAATAGAATATGAGAATATACTGAGGGGTTTACTGAAGGATTCATGTAGACAACCACGGCTCTCTACGGGAACTGGCTTGGTTTATTGTTTGAACGAGATTATTTCTTAACAAATTTGCTCTCATTATTCACCTGTAACATTATGATGAAGCTGTTCTATGTTCTGCAGCCAGATTAACATGTCTGATGTCAACATCAAGACGCTGAAGTTTCTTGTTGCTGTTATTCGTGGCTACAAAAATTCAACCGATCAACTAACAAAAGATAATTGCCGTAAGCTGTTGAGTGAAACTTTGGGCATTATCTCAAATATAAAGAATTTATATGAATCCGATGAAATGGAAGAAGTTATCTTGGAGCTTCAAAACCTGTTTATCACAGGATCATCGGCTTCAGATTCTCAATTGTATCAATGCAAAGCAAATCTGGCTGTATTCTTGGCAGGGCTAGCTCACATGGAAATGGCCGAAACTGATGAATGTGCAAAGAGCTTTGCAGTGTGGGAGTTGTATCATATGCTACTAAGGGAGCGACACTGGGCATTTGTTCATTTGGCGATTGCAGCATTTGGATATTTTGCTGCCCGTACTAATTGTGATCAGCTATGGAGATTTGTGCCGCAAAATGCAGCACTTTCATATGATTTAGTATCGGGAAATGTAGAGAACGTGGATAGGTTTATGTCTGAGTTGAAGGTTTTTCTTGAGAAGGAAGTGGCTCTTCTTACAATTTCACAAAGCTGTGAGCAGCTTGGATTGCTTGTAAAGGAAGGTCTGGTGCTGAAAGAAAATGTGAAAAGGATTTCAAATAGCATCATGGAGCCGCCTGGAGGAGGAGATAGCATGGAGATTGATGATGAAAACCGGTCCAACAAGAGAAGGAAACTTCCTGACGGAATTAGCAAAGGAATGGAATTGCTGCAAAGTGGTTTGAGGGTTATTGGTGATGGACTTTGTCAATGGCAGCAAAATCAATTGGATTCCACTGAGTTCCGTAAAAAATTCTTGACCCACTTTTCGGACCTTGAAGATGTTATTGCTCAATTGGTGGGGCTTGCTGGTAATACTTAAGTTGTCTTTCAGACCACTTGTAGTGTGCCTAAGATCGCTTTACTACGAGTCGTAGGAGGTGGATTCAAATTGTATAGTGATTATTACATTACACTGAACATGAATGGAAAATGTGTATGTTCAAGTAGTGTGTTGCATTTTTGTTTCACTGGAAGCAAATGGAAAGATAATATTTTAGATATCTGTTGAGAAAACCTGAAAGGTGAGAACAAGTGGATTTTATTTGATGTCACCGATGATTAAGGGTGGTGAATAGTAAGTAGTGGAAGAGCATTTGTTGGTACGTACAACGGAGAAATGTAGTTGAAATGAATGAGTTTATTATGTGTGGAATAGCATTTGTTTGTCACTTGTATCGTATGGATGGGTAAGGAAGAAAAGTTAAAGCAGGTTGTTGATGTTGTATGGAAAGAGGAACACCTGCAAATGCAATATGTAGGGTTTACCATACATTTTATGTTTCCATATATATGGTAATGGATTAACATTGTGTCCAAACTGGAACATCAAAAGTCCTAATGACAAATGACAACACGACATGTGGTGCCCAAAAGCTCTCCTGAAACCCCCGATTGCTCCTTAAAGCCCCAAATAGTCTAAAATGCACATTTTGGTCCCTCCACGCTTGTGCGCTGCTTCTATGCCACGTACGGCACTGGAGCAGCGTGCTCTTGTGCAGGTTCGCACCAACAAATTGTTAGTATCAATAATATTGTTGAGCAAGTAAAAGTTGATGGGAGAGCGGGCAGTAGAAAACAAACGCTGAGCATCAACCATGCATCTCCCCGACGAAGACAACAAAATATTTCAGAAAATCCTAATTTCACACCTCAAAATGAATTACCCATCAAAAGATGATCAAGATGGGATATTATTGGTATAGTAGTACTAATGTTGTCTCTTGCGGTTTGTGGTGAAGCCAATTAAGTTCCATGTGTTTGTGATTAACCACATTGGAGCAGAGGCAGATCACATGCATAAACCTCAGCGAATACTGGGCATGCAAGATCTTAATTGGGAGCCGCTTAATTTCGACTGGGAATAATTGATGACGTACAAGAGCCTAATTTACAGTAATTGGGTTGGGTTTATGTTATGTCAACTACAATAATATTACATGCATTTGGTTTGGGTGCCTTCATACTTATCTACTACTCTTTTGTTTTTCTTTCAACACTCCTCTTACTTGTAACCACAATTAAATGTTCAACCTACAAAGTTATGAAAACGCTCAAATAATGTTATTTTGGAATGTAAAATTAAAAGAGATAATCGACTGATATTTATAGATCATAAGTCAAATAATATATCTTTAACTATAAGTTACCAATAATATATATGGTGACAACACATTAAAATTTTGAGATCTAACGGGTCACCCCATTCCTACAAATTCATTGGAGTGAGTATGAGCTACATTTAAATGATGTGTCGTGTTATATTGATTTGGCTTAGATTAAGACAAAAATAAGATGACTTGGATTTTTATTCTCTTCCTCCTTACTAATACTTCACTAGTACAAAATGAGTTTCATGTTTCACTTTTCTTTTTCTTGTTCTCAAAATAATTAAGTGTATTTCTGTCTTAAATTCAAAACATGTCTACAGCATGAAATTTCAAAATAACGACTTTTATCTTTGTGATTTGAAATTCTATGATTTCTCAAATATTATATTTGTATTTGAAATATCACATTTTAAATCTAAAATTTCAAATGTTGAATTTCATGGCTATATAACCAGTGTGAGACAAATGAAGTGGTTAGAGATCACTTCATGAATTTGGGTTTGGATTTGATCAAACATATCCAATAGCATTTAGAATTTGTTTAAAACATGGTATTTCAAATGACAACTCTTATCAACTTGTCATTTAAAATTCTATGATTTTTCAAACATTATATTTATATTTGTATTTCAAATCCTAAATTTCAAATGACGAAAATTAAATCAAATTTATGTACTCTCTAACGCAACCCAGCTAACTTTCATAAACGTTTATAATATTAACCTTATATTGTCACAAGAAAAATGCAAATATTGTTCCATGCATTGTCACGTCCCTAGCTTGTTCTATATATCTATTAACTCTCAAAATTTATTAGACTTACATGAGGAATTCTAAAACCATTTAAGTAACTAACATTGGATGTTGGGTATAGAGGTCCAAAAAATTGAAATTAACTTATCACAACTGAAGATCGAAATGGAGGCAACTAGGCAAGCACGGATGCTTTTTTACCCGCTGAGATATACAACAGGGGTAGCTCTCCTCATTTAACTCAAACCCCACTCTATACCGTCGGTAAAGAGGCTCAAACTCGAGACTTCAAAAAAAAATCCAAAGCGCCCTCAACCGCTTATTGGCTCAACATGCATTGGTGATATGAAGTATGATTGCAATAACTACAGATATTTAAAGAAAAAATGAAGATGAAGAAGATGATGTCACATCAAACACAACTACACTTGTCATTTCGTTTCTCACACGTTTATTTTTCTTTCGTTTCCAACACTACTTTACAAATATAAGTACTGTAGTACTAATTTTCTCATATACTGAAAAATGTATAAATCTTATAACACACGATTCTTCTTTGTACTTCAATTTTGTCATGAATAATTGAATGCACAATTTATAGTTAATTATCAATACATAAATGTTTTCTCACTCTTGAGTTTTATTTCTCTCTCCCTCTCCTAAATGTTATTGTTCATTTGTTTGTATCTCGGATCTTATTGTTGTCAACTCGGACAATCGATCTCGAAGTATTTTAGTGATAATCTCAACAATTTAAATGATAGAAAATTCACGAAATTTAAGTATATTATTAGCATTTAAAGCACTAAAATTGCTCTTATTCTTTCGTAATTTAATTGTTGATCAATTGCAACGCGTCAACATTATTTCTGCTCGTAAAGTGAAATAGAAAGTATATGTTAGAAAATTGGAGTTCGGCCTCAAACCTAATAAAACAATTATAAGGTGGGAAGGTAAAAATTTATATCCTAAAAAATGACACCCACTTACCTTTTGAACAAAAAAATAATAAGCAACTTTAACATGCAACTCAATGTATCAACTCAATTTCACACTAAAAGTCCCATAATGAGAAGTTGCAAATACCCATCCACCATGTCAAAAGAAAAGGACAACTCCCACTGAAACTTTTAGCACTCTTTTGAATTTTTTATGGAAACAAAACAATTCACAACAAAACAACAAAACCACAAAATTCCACTTCCAAAGTTAATTATTATCATCAACAATTCATGAAGCTCAAATATATTGTTCATATGCGAATAAATAAAGAAAAAACAACGTGAAATACATGTAACGACATAACATTCGTAAGTCTACCGATATATGTTCATAATTGTACAAATTTTCTATTCTATCACACATTTAGTTTCATTTTTACATTGATAATCGTTTGTAAATGAATTTATATGTATTGTATATAACACAAAGGGGTATTGAAAAAATCGAACCAAATTGTTCTCAAAAGTTAAACCGCGGATTATGTTTAAGGAAAACCGAACCAAACCGTTATATTCACGGTATGAATTTTTCTCAAACCAAACCGACCGCTCATGACTAAATAAAACTCACAATTTTATATATATATATATATATATATATATATATGTATAGGAGAAATAAAACTAAATGGTAAATAAATATATGGGTAGTTACTAAATAATTCAATAAAAAATTAAAAATATTCTCAAAAATATTTTAGTAACACCACTTTTAACTCTTTTATTGTGAATTTGTGTTTCTTGTTGCAAACCAAATCTTGTTACACTCAAAAAATACAAAACCCAAAGTTGAAATCCTAAAATTAAAATCTAATAAAATGTAAGAAATACAATGAATCGAAGTAACAATATCATCAAAGAAAAAACCAAATTTCAAGTCTTTAAACCTTAAAATTTCTAACGCAACAATTTCAATGTAACTCACACGCTCAAAGTATCAAAAACCAAATAATTTTGTTTTCACTTTTAATATGAAAGTATCATTTGCGATTTTTTTTTTGTGATCTAATTTTCGTTGAATCTATAGCCAAAACCGTCAAACCAAACCAAATTGTCCAGAAATGTATGGTTTGGTCCGGTTTGACCTTATTATTATTTTTTACGGCCTCCATTTTAATAAACCGCTAGTAGTAGTTCGGTTTAAAAATTAGAAAAAATCAATCGAACCGACAACCCCTAATAATACATATGTTAGTACCACTACTCTCCAAAGTCCAAACAATATAGTACTAAAGATCTGTGGGAACCTTTTCAAGTTGTTATGATTATCTTTTGTTCTAAAAGTGGCACTGAAAGCCAATGTAAGTGTGTTTTTTAATAGTTGTGGGGAGTGGATGCATGAGTGGTGTGTATCTGTTTTTAGAATCCCAACTTGGCAATATTTTAGTGATTAATTAATCTTTTAACAACTTGGTTTTTGTTTAATGGATATTTCCGGATACTTCTTCATTATTGCTGCTAGATCCTGCTTTCACCTCTTGTGCATATCTCTAGCTAGCTCATCAAATGTTCACTACACTGTGTTACAATGATTATGATAATTAATCATTTGGATTCATATTTAATTCATTACTCGGTGGACAGCATTTATATGTACTTGGCTAATTAATTAGCTAATCTAATTATTCCTAGCTAGATAGGCATGTGACCAATTTGATACTTAATCCCATGTGGTGAGATATAAAAGATCAAAAACAAAGTTAGTTACCGGAAAGACAACATGTGGCTAAACGATTAGTCAAAGAGTCATCGAAATCACAGGTCAAATAGGCCCGAAAGCCCGAGACTCGAATTGAGAGGTCTAGAAAACCCAGCCGAGTGGAAAAGCCCAATAGACAAGGTCACCTACAGTGGGCCTCCCGAAGCAGACCCCAAAGAAAGTCTCCCAGAATGAGCCACTCATAGGCAGGCAGGCTGCCTAAGGCAACCTAAGGGAGACAGGTGGCCTACAGAAGACAGGCAGGGTAAAGAACTAAGGCTACCAGCCCAAGAAGACACCTAACCTGTTGGTGAGTAGATCC
>JAYMTK010002014.1:0-14790 GCA_036897405.1 Pelargonium myrrhifolium | reverse complement strand
TTTTTTATAAGTTAATGTTGTAGGAGATTCTGTTTGACATTATCAATGAAATGCAAACTAAATGTAAATTGTGCATAATAAAATGCAAATCAAATGCAAATTGTGGATGGTGAAATGCAGGAATGACGTTTCGTGTTCCCGAATTGTGTTGAAAGTTTAATATTATGTTAAATAAATCAACACGAACCTGAACCGTTTATTAAATATGTTGAAAAAACATGACATGAATACACATGTGTGTTATGTATACATTTATGATTCTTATAAGCCCATATTTAGCTTACATTTTTCCCGATTTTTTCTTTATTTATATTATTTATCTTTTTTTATTAGATTTGATGTGTTTTCTAGTTTTTTAGTGTTTTGCAGGGTTTTTTTGATGGATTATGGGTAATTGGAAAGGCTCGATAAAAGATTGGCATAATTATCAAACAAAATCGAAGAATCTGGTCATAGACACGAAGTGCAACACAGGGTGCAACCTGTGCCCCAACCTGCGCCGTCAAGCATGAAGTATGAAGCCATTGGTCTCAGACATGGGGTATCCTCACCCGTGTCATGACCCGTGTCAGAAGAGTAACACGGGGTATGCTAGTACAACAATAGTTAAATACACAAGATTGACAAAACTGTACAACTGATTTCTATCGTAAAAATTAAAGAAAACTATAAAAAATTCAAACGGTAATAATATTGTCTAGTACTCTAGTCTTCATCCAATCACATCATATAAAAAGTTAAAAAAGAAAGATAAATAAACTAAGAAAAGACACAAACTACTCTTTCTTCTTCTTTTTTCCTTCTTCAACCTCTCTTTGTTCTATAAATAGACACAGAAAATCAAATATTACTCACTACTCTTTCCTCAAGCTTTGCTCTATTGCTCGAACTCGAACCAGTCGCTGGCGGCCAACACAACTCGTGATAATTAGTTTTTTTCTCTATTTCTTTCTCTTCTTGACCACTCCTCTTTATATAGAAAAATAATACGTTTTCGTATTCTTCATGAAAATCAGAAAAAAAGGATTTAATTAAGTGTGTGCTTTTTAGTATCTGAAATCTGAATGTTGTGTTCATCTTGTTGGAACAGTTTCTGAAAGATTGTTTAGGCGTTAGAAACATGATATACATTGCACTTGACAACTTTTTCCCATCCGATGAGGAGTTGGCGAACTCTCCGTCCAGGGAAGATGGAATCGAAGAAGCCACTTAAACAACTCTTAGAATCTATGGTTGTGACCTCATTCAAGAAAGTGGCATTTTGCTGAGATTGTATCCTGTTATAGTTTTTCTGTTAATTTCTATTATTGTTTTCCATATAATGGAATGAAGGAATGAGAACTTATTTATAGAGTTTTTTGATATTTATTCAAAGGTCAGTAACTGATTTCATCATATGTGCTCTTTTTATTCCTTTCCATAAGGTTGTTTCAAAATGTCATATCATTCTCCTGGTGAATGAGTAACTAGATAGTCTTCCTGCCATCTTTGTTTTTATGAAAGTATGTCTTGCATTCTTTAGCTGATGATATTTTGCTTCTCCTCCTACATAAGTATAAAGAACTGAAGATGAAGTTGAGCATAATGAAAGACACATCTTGAAGGAGATAGGTTTCATTTGTCATGTTGAACATCTGCACAAATTTATATCCAACTACATGCCTCTCTTGAAACACCTCCAGAATTGAGGCAAGAGGCTTGGAATCTTGCAAATGACAGGTACTCATCAATCTCTAATCTATTTAATAATTTGTAGTAATCCATAATATACTTTCTTCAAGTAAGATATTATGACTAAGTTTTTTAAGATAAATATCACAATTATTTCTAACCTCCCACTAAAATAGCTAAATATTGTGTTGTCATTATTGGTTTACAGTACCATTTTGCTAGATCATGATTGTTCATTTGTTATTTCTTAATTTCCAACATTTTTTATGTATGCGTGGATATAAGTTGATGTTGTTGGCTTCAAAAGAAAAAAAAGTTGATGTTGTTGTGAAGTACTATACCAGCTAATCTTTGAAATCACGTATCTAATTACTGTTTATCTATTAGTAATTTATGAAGCACAAGATCATGATTGCATTCTTTAAATATCTTTCTCGTTAAGCTGACTATGAATTTTATCTATTTTATTCTTCTTTGGTAGTCATGCAGATTTTTAGTGTGCATAATGCAACTGCAAGAAGTACATTTTATTGGTTTCAATGAAACTTAAATGCTTATTCTGTGTACACTAGTATCTAATGATTTGGCCCAATATATATTTTTTCTCCACTGAAACTCATCCCCACATTGGTGTGTTCTATTGTTAATTAGTCCTCTCTATATGCAACAGTACGTACAACATTGTGTGTCTGATTCAAGAGTAAGGTCATGGTTTGTGGGGTTGTGTATATTGTTGCACGTAGGTTCCAAGTACCCTTTCTCGAGAATCCTCCATGGTGGAAGGTATTTGATGCAAAAAAAATCAAGGATTGATGAAGTTTGCAGAGTATTGGCTCATCTCTACAATCTCCCCAAAGCACAATACATTCATGTTTGCAAGGATGAATGTGTGAATGAAAATTGATAGGTTGATATCGACATGCCTTTTTATTATTTTCTGAAAGAAAGAAATCTTATTCTTCTCGAATGATAATAACTGAAATAATTATCTTTTTTTGAATATTGTGTCATTATTAACTTCGTAAAAATAAAAAGTATATATCTTACCTTGTTGAGTATATTTATAATGATACTATAGTTGACTGACAAAAACGTAGGGGTGTTCACGGGCAGTGATCCGCCTCGTTAAGGGTGGTCGGGGCTTCGCCCTGCTTCATAACGGATTTGGGTTTCGAACTCCGGCAGGCATTTGATTATGTTTTATTTGTAGCGGTTTGCACCGTGACGGATCACAGACGGTGTAGCGGAGTCACCGTGATCCGCCCGGTACTAAATGAAGTAATAAATAAATAAAACAAAATTATGAAAACATGATTTTATTTCATAAAAAGAGTTCAAGTCTCACAAAACTATCATATGTGGTGGAAAAACCATTAAGAAGAGACCAATTCACCTATCAATGAAGCTTTGTAAATTGGTCTCAACCTAATGGTGAAAAAAACACTCTAACCTATTTGTGAGACTCTTCCCCTATTCACTTATTTAGTTACAAATATATAAATTGTCACAAAGTCACAATCAAAAATAAATTATATTGTAATCCAAAAGCAGAGTAATTCAAAAAACAAGTAACAAATCTCAATTCTCAATTGGCCTTCAACCTCCATCAATCTCCAATATTCAGTTCTTCATTGTTCATCACTTCATTGTTCAACCAAGCGGAAAAGTCTTGAACTCTACAAGTAATAGATAATAAAAAAACAAGTAAACATTAGCAATGGAATAAAAACAAAACAAAACAGAAACTTAACTGCACAAGAACAAAAACCATAAAAGAAAACATTACCTTTATCTGTTTCTTCAACATTCTTGAGCTTGTCCTCATAATTAATTTCATTATCACACTTGCAAATCCAATTTTGGACACAAATCAAGGACTCAACCATGGTGGGTGTCAATGAGCTTCTATAATCACTTAGAACTCTACCACCAATGTTGAATACACTCTCATATGAAATTGTGGAAATGGGCATGGCCAGAATATCTCTGGCCATCCTTGAAACAATTGGGTATCTTTGGGAGTTAACACTCCACAATTTCATAATGTTAAAAGAGATATTATTTGGACTGACCTCCAAATCCTCCCTTAAGATACTTTTCCAACTCAGATAATGACTGAGAACTGCTCTGAGCAGCAAAAAATTGAGCTGTAAAGACTCCCCTATTGGTTAAGTCTGTATCAACACCTTAAAAGTAGTAGGTTGAGGTGTTCAAAATTTCGCAAGACATGACCGACTTATACACTTATTATATGAACATCATATATCAACCTAAAATGATATTGATTTTAACATGTATGTTTTAATATTTTTCTTCCTAAGCGATAAAATTAGATAAACTTAAATTACAATATTAATGTTGAGATAATATACGAAAGAAGAAAGACAACAAAAAGAATAAAGGAAAAATATTACGAACAAATATAAGTAGTATGATCACCGTATAAATAAATTAGGCAAAAGTTAAAAGTCCCACATCGAAAACTCATAAAATATTGAGTGAAAAACTTTTGTATAAATAGATCACTATTGAAGACAATTTTGAGTGAAGAACTACTATATAAAGTAGATAATTATACAATTATTTTATTATCATGAAACATATTACCCTATTGATGTACCTAACAATCTTTAACTAATAAGAAAAATATGTGAAAATTTATTACACAACTAACTGGCAATACACTATTTTCTATTTACAACATTGGTCATTTTTTGTGAGAAACAATTCCAGTGACAGATGATGAAATCAATCCCAACATTGATTGCTTATCAATCTCATATAATCCGTAAAGATTACATAATGTTTACTCAAAAGTGGATAAAAGAATGTCACCCTTTGTATTGCATCTCTTATAATCAAGTACATTTATCTCACAAATCAACACGTGCTATCATCTTGAAAACTCACACTTTAGATTCATTTCCATTTTCTTGTACGCTGCAAAAATGAAATATATATATATATATATATATATATATATAAAAACCAACTTGTTAGGTAGGAACGCTTTCGATAGTCATTCATATATAATGATTTTATTTTTTTACTATTCTTTTTCGACTAAATTCAAATTCATCTTTAACTCAATTTATCATTCATAACCAAAATCAGTGTTTGAATATGTATTTGCATGTTTGTTGATCAAACTATTTTGGTGTAGACATCTCATATAACAATTTACATAAAAGTTAATACAAATTTAGAAATTCCACATCGAAAACTCATAAGAAAATTGAGTGAAAACTTATTATATATCTATAACTCGCTTGTCCCACATCGAAAAAGTGAATAAGCATTTAAATGGAAAACCACTATATAAAGTCTCTTACCTATTATACTTTAGTTGAAGTGTATAATGTATTATTCACATGAACGGATCCATGTAGAGGGGATTGGGGGCAATTGCCCCCACTGATTTTTTTTCTTTCAAATTCTACCCTTAATTGTTTTTGTTTTGCACATTTCTTCTCGTGTATTTTTTACATTTGCCCCCACTGAAAAACTAAAAATTTAAACATGCTCCAAAAGTTTAAATTATATTTATCACTACACTCATCAACTTTTACGGCTATTGGGCTTATATCAAATTAAAAATTGGGTTTTTTTATCTTATTAAAGGGTCTTATGTTTTTTATAAGTTGAGTCATACTAGTTTTGATTTTGATTTGTTATAATTTATATCTCTTGAAAATAAAAGTGTATATATATTATCCCTTAAGAAAAATTGTACATATATTATACTCAGAAAAATTGTACATATATTATACTCGGTGAGGGGTGTATATATGTATTACCGCAAATAAATTAAGATCAAAACTATTATACCTCAACCTATAATATATGTGTGAGTGTGTGTGTGTGAGAGAGAGAGAGAGTTAATTGATATTTTTATTTATAAATGAATTTTGTTGAATAAGTTTGCCCCCACTGAGTTGGTCTTCTAGATCCGTCCTTTGATATAGTTACGTTTAAATCCTCATGGACATGTATTCTAACGAACTCAATTGATAATAATTAACTTATCATATGGATGTTATTGATAATTTATGTTAAGACTAACTTTCTAAAAAAGAAATCGAACACTTATTTTGAGACAAAAATGTAACAAAAAATCAGACACTATTTTGGGACAGAGAAAATATGCAAGTTTTTTTTTTTGATATAGAAAGATGCTGAAATCATTTCTTGCAACGACGTAGGTCCCTGATTATATACATAAAGTCCTAGTGTTCAAGGAAGAGACTAAATTCAGCCCTCTAGCCTAGAGCTTTTGGCACCTTACCGCACCAAAGTGGTCTTTTACGACATGTAATATGAGTAGCCTCTTAATTATAAAACAATATACAGTAGTCCTCTCTGATTGTGGGAGGTGGTTCTTGGCTCCTGGCCATGAGGTGCAGTATAATATCTAGGAGAGATCTTCTCCTTCATTGTCCAATATCAACAAAATTGATGCCATATTTAGATGGGACCACAAAACAAGATTGAATTTTTATTATATCTATACACTACATACATACATACATCTAATTATTAACAAGCTTCTTCAGTAAAACAAACAATCAACAAGTTGGACTGTCTCACAGAAAATCTTGTCATTTTCTGTAGCAATTATCAATCGTGAAATGTGGTATTGAGAATTTTGTTGCCTTTTCTTTTTTCCAAAGGTGAGACACACCCACTACGATACCACTCTCATGTCCCCATATCATAGGATTTGGAGAATATGCCATGAAAGGCATGGTGCAAGGTCAACATTTTCAGCTATCTCAACCCAATTGGTTGGATGTTCTTTTTATTAAACAAAATAATTAAGCACTTCATTTTCTTCTAAAAAAAAATATTAGATTTTTTATTATGATGAAATAAAAATAATAATAGCATAATTGTATTCACTTATAAAGTTTGGGTTTGACAAAATGTTGGAGCTCCTTGCAAAGAACCATGAAATTATGTTATGACATGATTAGTAAGTTTATGGAAGTATACAACTATGATGTAGTCATCATTAAGTCTCATTTTGATAATTTGAGATCTTCATTTGAGAGAATGATGATTTATAATATGAAGATGTTCTTTTTTTGGAACGTGTTTTTAGGGTTCAGATTGATTTGTTTTTAAAGAGGTATCATTTATCAAATAGGAATAAATTTTGATCACATCAATGATCAAATCATACTTGAAGTTAAACCTCCTTCGAACAAGAAGGAACTTCCAAAGTTACGGGATCAAGGATGGATTTGCACATTGGTCATTGGGGGCAATTGCTCCCGTGTTTTTTTTTATAATATATTTTTTAATTTTTCACTTATAATTTTCTAACTTTTTCATATATGTCCTTACTACAAATTAATTTGTCCCCACTAAACTTCAAGTAAAAATTTGTTTGCCCCATTAGTTTATAACTTTTTACATTTTTCATAAAATTTTATGATATTGGTCTTAAATTAAACTAGAAATTTAGTTATTTAAAGTTTTTAGTACGCCTTGATTTATTTTTAGAGATGTATGTATTAATAATTTTAAATTTTGCTTATTATTCTTTAATATATGATGAAAATAAAAATATAAAAAACATAATTGTTGGATGATATATACTTACAATTTAGAGTATATATATTTGAATTAATTAATTAATTATTATATTATTTATAAATAAATAAATAATATTTTAAAAATTTGCTCACTCTGAGTAAATGTTATGAATCCGTCCATATTTGGGATGAATAAATTTTGTAAGGAAATTTAAATCCAATATATAGAGAATAATATATGTACTTTTTGTTGGGGGTGTTTAATACGATGATGTATCCTAAGTAGGTATGTAAATTCGAGGTTAACACATTTAAGTCGCTTAGCCACACTTCTTATTCGAAACTTGATCACAAGTTAAAGTTTTCACATTTGCTCATGAGTATGTTGAGTGGAAATCATACTCGATAATTTTTCTCACTCATGCAGCCATGTGCTACCAACTGCGCCAATACCTTTAGATAATAATATATGTACTTTCATTGTTATGGATTAAGAAAGAAAACAATTCAATTGCTCTTAAAAGTATCAAAAGGATTTTGAGCCCATCAATGAGCATCTATTGAGGCATCTAGTTTAAATCGTACCTTGGTTGGAGATACCTTAACATCTTTTATCGCATGAGATGCATTAATTATAGGGGTAACAACTCATGTTAAAAGTTTATTATTCTATTAAACAAGTCAACTTGAATATGATCTGTTGGCCGAACGACAACACAACTCTTGGTTTGAGCTTGAGGTCCCGAGTTCAAGACACCTTATAGACATGTGGTTATATGAGATATGTGTGAGAGTGAAATTTTCTTGTATAATAAATCTTTAAAAAAAAGACCCTTTTATTAAATGGGTCGACATTTACGTTTAAATAATTAATTTCAAAATTACCTAACACGTGTTTGAAAAATTAAATTTGTAATTGTAGATGGCCGAGATATAACGGGTTAATTACACCATCCTTTTACGACCTGTTTAATTAAACAGTTTTAACCCGAATAGATGAACACAAATATAACATATGACATACACATGTGAACTTTGTATCTGACGTATCATGTCAACGTGACACTGGTTGAGTGAACTTAATAAATAATATTCTTATACAATAGTTTAAATAAGACAATTTTATTCTAATTTAATCTTTAATATTTTTTCTTCATAAAATAAAATAACCTGACATTTAGTTTGAGACGAAAGAAGTAAAACTCATCACTAATCGACCATCACATGCAATCAACTTGAAAAAGAAAAAACTATAGATTTAAATCATTTAATAATGTTTTATAATTAGAAAAGAATTTTAATATATAATATAAAAATAATTGATGATGACCCTCAAAATTTTAAAGGTCGGACAGATGACCCCATAAATTTTTGAGCTTAAAGCTACGGGGATCCTCTGCCAAGTATAATTTAACGGATTAGTAAATTACATACGGCAATCAATTTAAATATATAATTATTTTTTTCCCAAGTATAAAAGCTAAAACACCACTAATTTTCGTTTGGTGAGATTTTTCTTCGCCGTCTCTGTTTGTTTCTCTCTCTCTCTGTATCAGCAATGCCACTAGCTCTGCATTTCAGCTCCCTCAAACTCATATATCTCTCCAATTCTCTTTATTCCGTGTATTCAATACTTGAATCAAGCTTACTGTAACTTGAAAGTATAGTTTTTTTAGCTTATTAGTATCAGTAAAAGCCTCGGCCAGTACATTTGAGCTGAAGAATTTTCAAGAACAGTTACTATCTTTTGTGGTACTCTTTGTTCTCGGAACCTCAAAGGCCTTTTGTTGTTTGGATAAGTTCTTCCTCATCTAGGGTTCTTCCTCAATTTGTCGATATTAACTCTTTTTACACGCCCTTTTGGAGATTAGGAGCTCGCTCTCAGGTACTTTCTGCCGATTTGTTTACAATTGTTCATCTAGAATGTGAATTTATGAATGGTGGGTCCGAGGGAATTGACGGAGAGAACATTGTGGAATGTGTTCGGAGTCAATATAGTTACTGATAATATATGAATACGTAGTCACCGACTTTATGTGTCTGGGGAGAGGTTTGATGTTTGTTCAATGAGCTGAAGAGATCTGGAGATGGAGTCGGTTATTGTAGGGTTTTGTAGTTCTCTAGATTTGTTAATCTAATGCTTGTCATTTATCATCTAGTCTGATTCTAATGTTGCAGGATTTGTTTACTTATTTGTTTTTGTTTGTGTGAAGCTAATATCTATGAAGGATTTTTGTACCTATGTAACAAGCTTATTTACATTTGCAGGAAACCTTGTATTCCCAGTTGTTCCACTATTTCCATTTCAACATTGCTTAAATTTGGCAAGGAGAGCTTAAAATCCTACACCTTGACCTTCGTGAGTTAAACGCCTACCACCCCAGCTAGGAACTTTCTGAGCTAAACAAAGAAATGGGGTCATCTTGCATTCATCTGGAATGAAGACCTTACAGGTTTCTTTTTGCCATTTGCTTCTATAATTTATCTTCCTGATTTTCCAGACATTTTGCTTGACATATCTTGTTGCTTGCTTATGTTGTTTGATTTTAAAATGACGATAATTTTGTTTGGGATTCATAGGTTACACCAGAAGTACAGTCGTCAACCCAGGTTTCACATGAATCCCAAACTGATAAGCAGAATAATCACACGCCAGAGGCTCCCTTAGCTGACTCAGGTTCAATATCCACTTCAAGCAATGATAGCAGAAAAGTTTCACGCCAAGATATTGAACTAGTAAGGGACATGTTTGTGCTTATTCTGGGTGCATCTCCTCTAACTTTACTATGTTGGGCTTTATCTGTACTATTGATTTTTAGTAAGGTCTCAGCTATATATTTCCGGGCTCAATGTTGACTATTCCGTAATATGTTTGTTGTAGGTCCAAAATTTGATAGAACGGTGTCTACAATTATATATGAATAGAGATGAGGTGGTTAAAACCCTCCTGACTCGAGCAAGGATAGACCCAGGATTTACAACTTTGGGTAGGCATCTTGATACCTTTTTCATAACCGGTGTTTGGGTTGTTTTCTATTTTACATGTTATGTATTCCAATTCTTTTTTTTTTTTGCTTATAGATTATGTGTGCAAAAGGATTTCCCATTTGCTATCTTCAATAAATATTGTTGTAATAGAACAGATTACAATAGCAATAGACATGGTACAAAAATAAAATCACCTTGCTTTTGTCATATTTTTTTGTTTTTTACTCATTTATCCTGATGTATTATCAAACAGTCTTTTTCCCTCTGTACTTATATGTCTTCCTGTTGATTCAGTTTGGCAGAAGTTGGAAGAAGAAAATGCAGATTTTTTCAGGGCATATTACATAAGACTAAAATTGAAGAAACAAATCCTCTTATTCAATCATTTGCTTGAGCATCAGTATCATCTTATGAAGTATCCTGTACCTCCAAAGGTTCCTTTGGGCCCTATGCAGAATGGGATTCATCCCATGCCTGGTAAGTTCTCTAATTCTAATAATATGTTGTTCAAAGCCCTAATTTGTGTTGTTGCTTAAAGAGTTAGAAGTACATTAATTAAGTGTATACCACCTCGGCACCTCCGTTTCAAAATAAGTGTCATTCTAGAATTTCATTTTTGTTTCAAAATAAGTGGCACTTTCTACTTTTAACAAAGATATACACATGAACTTCCCATAATACCTTTTATGCATAATTTTAATTTTTTTTGGTCTTATATGGAAGATGAAAAGTTTTTAAGTATAACTTCTAAAGTAGTGTGCTAGTAATGATGAGTTTTATGTCTTTATCTAAGGGTAAGAATGTCATTTAAAATATTTCCTTAATATTTGTGAAAAACTTTAAAACGACACTTATTTTGAAACAAAGGTAGTATTTGCTTCTGTCATGAGGGTACTTGTATCACCATTGTTTGCAATACCTTTTAATATGATATTGGATGAGTGCATACACTATTATGTGAACATGATTACATACTGTAGAAAATTTCTAGAGTGTTTGATAACTCAAAGATTGTTCTTGGATAGGCCCTAATAGGACTTTTTTTTTTTCTTCTTTACCTGTATTCAGTTCCTTTTCTCATGAGTTACGATTCCACCCTAGAAAAAGAAAATGGGGGGAGATATTAGATCATAAAGAAGGAAATTATATGTGCTAGGTGGCCGCTGACTTCGATTGAAGCTTTGTTGATTGTTTTGAGAATGTCATAACTGTAGAAAATGATTTTTAGGAAACTTTCGTTTGATAATTTTCTTTTCTTTAGCAAGTTATGTCATGCCTAAACGTTTCGTGTTAGAGTTGATGGTTTTATGATTGTGTTGCATTATTGTATCATGCTACTATTATTCAACACCGCTTGTATGCAGTGCAGTTAACAACTTACCAATGGGCTATCCAGTGCTACAGCAGCCTCTCATTCCAGCTAGTGGTCAACCCCATCTCGACTCTATGGGCTGTGGAATATCAAGCTGCCATGTTGTCAATGGGGTTCCTGCACCTGGAAATTTTCATCCAATGCGAATGAATTCTGGAAATGAGTAGGATCCTGTCCATCTCCTCATTCTCTCTTTGATTACTTAGTTAACACACATGTCATCGGCATAGTTGAAAAGTTATTTTCTTATCTTCTCTCTTTTCTTTTCTTTTTTCCCAACTGGTTACTTATTGCTTATCTGTGTACAATTATCTATTCACAAGATGGCAATCAGATGTCAAGGTTTCAACCTTGTACCATAGACCAGTAATCCCATTGGAAAGTATCCCCTTATAAGTTAACATACATTTGTGTTAGAGATGTATTTGGTTATTTCATTTGCCCATTGTCAAATATTAGATTACTGAAAGCATTTTGCCGGATAGAACTTCTGTTAATGACAGCTTCTTTGTCTTACTGAAGTATGGCGATAGACAGCAGTGCAGCTGAAGTAGCTCCTGTTATTCCACCAAGTAATGCTATGTCCGCAATGTCAGAAATGGCCATGAGTCCAACGTCAGTAGCATCTAGTGGACATTTCCCGTTCACTGCTTCAGAAATATCAGGAATAGGAGTAGACACATCCGCACTTGATACGTCATTCACATCTGACATGGCTCATTCAGTAGGGTTGCAGCTTGCACCTGATGGTGGGGTTGGACATAGGTCCTTGGATCAAAGTCACTGGAACTTCAGCTTTTCAGATTTTACAGCTGATTTGTCGAATTTGGGAGGTAATTTGCTGTCTATTATTATTTGAAGTGTATATAGAAATGTATTATTAAACTTAGTACTTGCCAGGTTGGATTGCAGTTGCATTAATGATGCTATTGTTTGCTAAGACTAATTTTCTCCATTAGTCGAGGAACTTGTGCCCATTCTAAAAAGTTACCACAGTCATCATAATTATTTAGTAGACTTGTCTACTGTATTTGGTTGCATGTACATTTAGATTATTCACATTTAAAATGAATGAAGAAACAGGGATGCCACAGAGAACCAATACAATGATATACATATACCAATGAGCTCACAGAAATTTGATAAATAAAGAGAGGAGGGACAGAAGGAGAATTTGAAGGAAAGACGAAGAGATAAAACAGAAGTAAAAGAAGGGGAAAAAAAGGAGGTACAATAATTTATGAAAAGAGGCAACTATGAGTCTCTTATCAGTTCAATGTCTAACCCAAAAGAATACATCCATACCTTATTTGATGGCTTCAAGCCAAAACCCTAAAAGATTGGGCCTGACAACAAATAAAACATCCAAATAAAAACAGAACCTTACATAGGAATAAAATCACAATCTTAACTCCCATCATTAAGAAATAAAATTAGTAATAATGAATTGAGATTGAATTTTTTTAAGATCTGCTCATAATAAACATAATTGATTTTATGAAAGAAATTAGTTTTTGTCTTGTCATCTTTACTTTGAAGAACACTGTTAATCTGTTTTCAGTCGTTTATATATATAATTTGTGTGTGTGTGTGTGTGTGTGGCTAATAGTACTCAGCCTTCTAAAAAATATATTATTAACAATTTGTTATTTTGCGAAATACCTGTATATTTGGAATAACAAGAAGTTATGGATTTAATCATTGCCAGTTTACATGCATTGGATGACCTTACAGGCTTACACTTAGAATGTGAATATGATATGTTGCTATTAGTCTTTATCATCCTAAGCTTCATCTACTTAATTTTTTATTGTCTTTTACATCTATTGGTATGTTGTTTTCAGATTTAGGAGCCCTTGGAAACTACCCTGGTTCACCATTTCTGCACTCTGATTCAGAAATTTTGCTAGATTCTCCGGAACAAGAGGATATTGGTAGGATCTCTTGTTATTTGTTGCTTCAGGCTAAAATTTTTAGTTAAGAATATTTTAATATGAAATTACTATAGAAAATTCAGCAATAGAGAGGAAAAAGGGTTGAGATCAATCATTTAAAGATATGCTATAGTAATGTGCATGAAATATGAATTTCGTGATATTTTGGTTGCGAACATGCAACTATGATTCCACCAAAGATCAGGTTGTTTTTTTTAAACCTAAAATTGAAAAACAAAAAGTTTGTTTATAATCTTCATCAATGGTTGTGGGACTGTGGCATTTAACATTTATCAGTAGTGAGGGTAAAAATGGGGCAATTTAATATCAATGGAACATGTAATTCTTAACCCTTGAATACCTTTGTTATTTGTACATCTTTGTACTTAGTCAAGTAACTCTATATGTTTCATCTTCTTTCAGTGGAGGAGTTCATTGTTGATTCTGTCCCCGGGCCACCAGGCTCTCAATCAGAAGAAGAGATATCCTAGATTAAGGTGAGCCCCATTTGTATCGTCTTTGAGTTTGTAGGATAGGCAACTTAGGAGAATGAAATAAGCATTTATTGTTTGTTTACTAGGCAAATTGTTTTTTTGTTACACATGAATATGGATATTTTTTTAGAATTGTAGTGTTGCCGTTTAATTTATCTGTAGTACACAAAACGTGTAAGCAGTCAGGTTAATTGGTTTAATTTACGGTGTACCTTTTTAAGTTGTGGCTATTGATTTTGTGCCCACATAATTGGAAATATTATAGAGATTGTAATAATCTCATATTTGAATAAAATTTCTGAAAGTTAAACTTTACATGGCTATTGGACTGCATATATTCTATTAATTTGTGTATGAATAATGGTGGAGTGTGAACTGACACGGCAAAGCAGAATGTGGAATATTTTGTGGTTTCTGTACCTGAAAATAAAAAATTTTGTTACATAAATGTATTGTAGAGTGTTATTCATCACTTTTGGCGCCAATAAAAACCATTAGTGCCATCACAGACACAGTGATTCCTTATGCCATGATTGCGAGTCTTCTTGAATTTCTTTATAAATTATAACCCGTCCTTATGTCACGGACCGAAAGAATCGGCCCCGTGCAGCGCCCCAAACTCCCGCATCCGGAGAGTAGGGCCAGCTTTATCTATGGGCGTCAAGCATAATAAAGCACATATCCTGACAAAAGAGGTTATACCTGTAACATTAAGTACACTGATCATCATCCGAATAGTAAGTATAGGAGTGAACCGCATGGCGAAGACCACCCATAGGCGCCCGGGGGAGACC
>JAYMTK010002013.1:0-14792 GCA_036897405.1 Pelargonium myrrhifolium | reverse complement strand
AAGAAAGTGGACACTCATTTTGGGACAAAAATGCATTTGAAACAAGACACTCATTTTGGGACGGAGGGAGTATTATATTACAATATTATTTTGAAAATGAAGTCTTGCATGAAAGATGAAACAAAATTGATAAGCATTTTGAAAATAGTCTTGTTAATCAAACATCATTAACAATAAATTTTAAAATCTAGCAAACCAGACGCCCACACATCTTTGAATGCTCTTATGTATACTCACCCCTTTCGAAAAAGCTCTTGCGAGACACAAATACTCCACACAAAATTGGTGTTATTACTCAATTGAACTCGCAAGATTATATCACACGTTATCTCGAAAAACAAATTATACAATCAACATAATGTTTCACAATTTAATTCATAAAATATGAAAATTAGTCAATTTATTTGTAATAAATATACTCTTACAAAATACTACTAGCATATCATGAAGAGAAAAATAATAAGATCACATTTGTAAATGATTTGAATATGAGAAGACAAAACAACAGCTGATGTTTTTTGACATCCAATAAACCACGTAACAGGCCCTAAAATTTGTCGGCGTAAGTCAAACGAATCTAAATGGCCTGGCGTCCAAACCCGAGATGCGTCGCACTGTACCAGATTTTTTCATCACTCCAATAGTCCTATGCCGGCTAAAGCACTGTTTTTGGTAGGGCTACTTGAAACCCGCCAATCAAACGCTGTCGTTTTAATCTTCGTCTTCTCTATAACCTATCCATTCCTGACCCTTTCCGCTTCAATTGTTTTCTTGCTGCTTCTTCAGGAAGCTTACAGCAAATATCTCTCCATTTTGCTTCAGCAGAACGCCCAATTTGTTTTCTTCGCTTTCGCGAAGTAGCCGAGAGTCCTTGGTAATCTCTGTGGACTTGCTTCTTAACTTGGAGCCCTCCTAAGTTTCCAGCTTCCATAATCGGTACGCTTTTGTTTCTCGAAATGATCAGCTCATGTGCTCCTTTTCTATTTTTCCTCTATAGTGGTTAGGTTTTCGAAATGTATTGATTTCTGAGCAACTATAAGCGGTGGAAACTTGTTAGCATTTACTTATTTGTTAATGCGAACTAATATAATTTTAGTTTGTGTTCATAGTTTTTTTTTTTTTTTGTTAGTTTCCTTATAAAAGTGAGGAAAGTGATATTTTAGCCATTCGTAGCTTCTTCCGTTTCTCTCACGAAGATTGCTTATGTAGTGAAAGAATTATTTTTTTTATTTTAATTATGGCAATTAGCTTTTGTCTAGACTTCAGTAAATATATCTGATAAATTTGGCTATGCAGCTATGCTCTTGGGTAAATTTCTTGCCTCAATTTTGTTTGTTTGTTTGTTTTTGTTTTACTCTGTTGCTAAATTATTGCTTGCAGGTGCTTTAGTTGTGAATCATGATGTCTGTTTAAGATTTAACACTTACTGACTTTCTTTAATATCATATAACAGATGGCTACTAAACCACTGACTACTGAGTCAATTGCTCTTACAGAAAAGAAAATGGATATGGCATTAGGTGAGATGAGCTGCATTTATTCTTTTAGGGAAATCTTATTTTGTAGTTTGTGGATGACTCATAATACTGCTTTGTTTGTATTCACCTAGATGACATCATCAAATTGTCCAAAACTGCTGAAACTAAACCAACAATTAGGCAGAGGGCTCCGGTAAAAGCTTTTCTTCATTAACAGAGTTATCAATTTTGTAGGTTATGTGGCCTCAGGTTATTTTTACGATAGGTTGGTGTGACACACATTATCTTTTTTTGCAGAATATAAATAATAAATTTGTGACCAATCACACCCAAGATAAGTCTATGAAAGTGCGGCGCTTTATGGATTCAAGGTCTTCTCTTAGACAGGTAGTGTATCATAGCTTTGGTTTAGCGTTATACTTTGCCTATGTATATTGACCACACTTTAATTATGTTTTTTTATGTTTGTTGGCATTTTGTTCTCAGGGTGTTTTAGCTCAGAGAAGGTCAAGCTTCCAGGGAAACCGATTTCCATTGGTAGCTGAGGTTGCACGAAAAGCTGCTGTTGCTCCTCTTCACAATAGGGCTTTCAGCCACAACAGGGTTGCTAATTGGAATAGACAAAGGTACTTTGCTCACTGATAACGTCACATAATCTTATCATACCAGAAAGTATGGTGAGAGGTATTTTAATTTTGTTCTGTACTAGAGTTGAATAATTTTGTTATTGATAATGGTAGGTAATGTTTTCCCAATTGTTATAGTATCTTTTAAATTGTGGGTTCATCGCAGGTAACTTATGGTTCTCCACTATTGTTGATGACCTCTGCCGTGTACTTCTGGTTATATGTAGCAACTTGCATAATGTTGTGGAACTCCTGCATGTGTCTGGTTGTGTTTCAAGTTATCAATTGGGGAATAGTTGAAGTCGTGCATTTGTAACAACTTACATAAGTGACAATTGTTTGTGTTATGCCATCTCGATTCGAATGCCTGCATCACTAAACCCTCATATTTGTGGTTGTCTGAAGTTCATCAATTAGGTTGAGCAGTGCATATAAAACATATGTTTGTGGTCTGTGCCTTGGAAGTGGTGATATTTCATATCTTTGGCTCTTGAAGCAATGAATGAATGGGTGGAGTTAGTGGGCAGCGAGATAAATTTAACTTATGGGAGAATGTAGAATCAAATATCATGCGGCTCACATGTTGCACTGGGAAAATTCTTGCTGTGCATATTAAATGGCTCATTGCTTGATAAAATAAATTTATCTCATGTTTTTGCTTTTACTGATTACTTAAATGGACATGGGCAATCAAAGTTTCTTCTTTCTTGGTTATGAGCTCTTGCAATTCTCAAGGGTCATAATGATGGCATATCCTCGTTTCTGATATTTGACAATAGTCAATTGTCTATAGTTCATGATGAGATGTGCTGATTCTTTCTTAAACTGTCATATTGGACATGGTGGGTCTTGCCTTGCTTTTTTATATTCTCATGGATAGGGTTATCTCGATTTTGCAAGCTACACTGCACTTGGAATGATACCGCTGCAGAATGCATGTGCTTCATGTGCAAAATAGTTTAGATAAATCAGGAGGCTTATGGGTTCTTGCATTTCCAGTTTTTCTAGGTCCTGCTGCTTCTTTTTGTGTCTCAAGTTTTTCTTACCTGCTACATGGGTGGTCATTCCAAGCTGGTAGCATGGAGTGGAATGGAAGAGTGTGTATGATACTAAACTTTGTAGTGCTTGGCCAACATAGCACTTATTTGTTCTGGGCCTTCGCCGTAAATTTTGTTCTTTTGATAGAATCAGTTAAGGCAACAATAAATGGGGTAGAGGGACATAGAGCTCAGCTCCTGACGTTCCTCGGTTAATGGAAGTTAGATTTGGCAAGATGGTTAGGTACCAATATAGTTCATGCATGTGGGAAAGTTGTACACCTATATCCTGCAGAAATGGCTGTGGATTCTGCAGGTAACGGTTCAACTTTCTGCTCATAACTGGATTTGGAAAGTGGATTTGAAGTCATCTTCTAATGGACTGCATGGAGAATAAACCCTTGTGGTTTTTCCTCAGTTCTTTCGGATACAAATAGATAAGTCAGTTGAAGGAACCGAGTGAAATCTTACTGTAGCGAATTGACTTCTCTATTCTTGATTTTGCTGAGATGATTTGTCATGACTTTCTGTCAGTGGGATCTATATAAAATTTAACATGCTCCATATTTGGACTTCATGACTTTTATATACTATGGTAGTTTGCTGTAACCAATTTCGGTGTTTTGTGCTTGGCTGGGTTTCTTGGGTATACTGGAAGGCACTTGTTTCTGTTGTTGGAGTCAGCTCCAGGTAAGTGCATATCTGTTTCAGTTATGTAACTGTTTTCCTTATTCTGGATGCAGGGTTGGGCTCCCAGTAGTCCACAGGAGATCTGCAAATGGAGGCTTTCCTTCAAAGGTACTCTTTCATTTGTTCATAGCTGCTCTGTATTTCTTCCCATCCTATTATATAGGATCACTTGAGAATGTTCTAGTTCGATGTTCAAATCCTTGGGATGCCAAGCTCTAGTCTACCGGGCAGCCATGTCCTGCTGCAGAAATTAAAATTTGTACTAGGTATTTTGTTGGGACATCAAAGGGGCGGTCCAAAGCATGAGGCTCTCGCCATTGTGGGGTCTATGGAGGGTCATTTATGTACACAGTCTTTCCGGTTTTTGTTGAGATTTTTCTCCGACTCTGCTGGGACATTGTTAAGCCAATATGTTGACAAGGTGGTGTGTGTGTGCAGCAGCCAGAACACAAGTCACAGAACCAGAGGCACCACCAGACACAGCAGCAACAACAACAACAACAACAACAACAGCAATGGAATGCGGTGCCTAAGCAAAGGCCTCAGACTCTGGATTCTCTGTTTGCGAACATGAAGGAGCAGAGGATGAGAGCCATATCACACCAGAACAATGTTGTTCCACACAATGGGGGTGGACAGCCAAGGCTGCCTTGGAGAAGAGGACGATATGGATACTAAGTCGTGTGTCAAACAAGCCGAGTGAAGTAGGATTTAAGAAGTTGCTCGAGGCCTACTCGGTCTCTTTGCAAAAGCCAGTTAATGGAAGTGTGGACTTCTCCGGAGCTTAAATCCAGATTTTCACGCTGGTAATCGTTTTTTTGGTTTGTCGTAAGCGTTATATAAGCAGTCTATTACTGATGACATTCACTGCCTTTTTTTGTTGACTGTACCATGGGTGCATTTCTATTCTCATTTGATTTGCAACTTTTTTTATTCTACTACCAGTCTGGGTAACATATTGATTGCAATGGCTGAAGAAAATTTTGGGATTGACTCATTTCATATTAATGTTGTAACCATGACTATCAGTTAGACCAATGAACTGATTGAGTATATGTTTTGCTTGCTAGAACTTGGATATCAATAATATCACTTCTCACCGGTTACCTCTAGAAAAGTCAGATGGGAGGGGATATTTGTATTTATTTCATGCCTAACTTGAATGAGATTAGAGCCGGCAAAATGGACCCGTACCCGCGGGTACCCGCCACCCGACCCTAAAAATGTTGGGTTCGGGTTTGATTTTTTCAACCCTAAAAAATCGGGTCGGGTTAGGGTCGGGTAATAGTGCTCAATTTTCGGGTCGGGTCGGGTATACCCGCTATTTTATGCCTAAAACTCGATTTTCGACCCTAACCCGAACACCCTATAGGGTTTGGGTTTTTAAACCCAACCCGACCCGACCCGACCCTACTTTTTTTGCCACCTCTAAATGAGATGCTAGTATGCTACTAACTTTTACCACCTATTCATTTTTTTTCTCTCTTTTGATAGAGAGATCAACCATGGATTTGAATATTACTTCCACCGTCTTAAAATAAAGATTTGAAGGGAAAAATCAGTTGATGAATTTCAATTTTTCATGCACACGTGATTTGCTATTTTATTATGGGGGAGAATACTTTTAATATGTGTTAACTTTTTAGGGATAATTACAGAAAGTACCCCTGAAGTATGCGTGTTGACAAATTGCACCCCTAAAGTTTGGTCTGTAACTTTAAGCACCCTTAAAGTATCCAAAGATGTATCCGTCTATTACACCGTTTGTTAAAGTGTAAAAAGACCATATTACCCCTGTTTTTAAAAAATAAATATTATTAAATTAACAAAAAAAAGAGTAAAGATGTAGATCTATCATATATGCATCATCTTCTTCCTCTCATCTCATCTTCTTCTTCTCAGTGACACCGCCGGAACTCGCCTCGCCGGAGCTCGAGGCTCGAGGCTTGCCTCGCCGGGAGAGAAGCCGCCATCGCGGCTGTTCAAATCTGGACTCATCGGTTTGTATTTGGTTTGGTTTGGTTTTTAGGGTTTGGTTTGGCTTGTTAGGTTTGATTTAGTTTGTAATTTGTTTTGAAATGGTTAAATTATGAGATTCAATTGTTAAATTATGTACATTAAATTTTTGATGTTATGAAAAATTAGAGAATGATTTTTAGATTTTTCGCCGGAACTATGAACCTTTCGGCGAAACTATGAGTTTTCCGGCGAAGTGAAGAACATGAACGATGATAGTGTAGAAGATGAAAGAGAAGAGAAGTTTGGGAATTTCACAAAAACATTGGTCATGTGTTGTGCACATGACGTGAATAATGACCTTAAGTTTAACTTACGGAGACATCTTTGGATACTTTAGGGTGCTTAAAGTAACGGACCAAAATTCAGGAGTACTTTCTGTAATTATCCCAACTTTTTAAAAGAGAAATAAGACACTTCTTTTGACCAACCTCCTTTTGGTTTGGCGGTTTTGAGCTCAAAAGCACTGGGTCATGAGTTCAAAAGTTGGTGAGAGAGAGGAGAGGAGAGAATAAGAGAAAAATGCAATTGTAATATGATATTTCCTAACTTCTAAAATAAATGTCATGTTTGTTTCAAAAAATTTTTTTGTGAAGTAAGTTACGACAAAAATTATCAATAACATCTCTATAGCAAGTTAGTTTGTATTCTTTGAGGTTATTGAACACATATTTATGAAAATTTAAAAGTAATTATCAATAACATTTCTATAGCAAGTTAGGTTGTTAATTTTTTCTTAATTATTTTTAAAATGGAAACAATGAAACTCATTTTGTGATAGATGGAGTCCTTATTTTTGATATGGAAGATGGTGGGAGTATGTACTTATGCAATTGGCACGTTAGAACTATTATTGATCAGGCAATACGCTTAAATAATAAATCTATATATTCAACTATTATCAAGATTAAAAATCAGGGGTGTAGCTCATATGGTAGAGCGCTTGCTTCGCATGCGAGAGGCACGGGGTTCGATTTCCCACACCTCCATTTCATTTTTCTAATCTATTTTTTAACCTCCGTTGTCTCTTCCCTCGTAAATTAGTAGCCTTTCGTTCCCAATCCTTATTTGGTTGCCATCGAGTTCTGTGCTGCTAGTACTTTCTACAGCTCGGCTCTTCTCTGCCTTTCTGCTCTCAGTTCCGTCTTCCCAAATGACTCTAAACTTGGCCTCTCCATGCCTCTCTCCACACCTCTCCTTCAAATTCACTGAAATGTCATCTTCTTCTTCCAATCACACCAACAGTACCGCTCTCTTTTCTCTGCTTTTGAGCTCCAATTTTGCACCCTCCGCCGCCTACAAAAACCTAAGTCTCCCCCGCGCGTCGAAGCCTCTTACCACCACCAGAGCTTCGGTGGGTGAGAGTGGGAACGAACCGGCGGCGGATTCCGTCCCGGAGTTGATTTTGAACGAGGAGCTTCTCGGTAGAGTTTCGACCGCTAAAAGTGCAAACGAAGCACTCGAGGTGATCGCCGAGATGTCTCAGACAAATGGCGGTGTTGTGAGCACCTCGGATTGCTGCACTATCATAGCTGCGGCGCTTGATCGGAACAATGCCGAGTTGGCTCTCTCGGTTTTCTATGCTATGCGTTCAAGTTTCGATCAAGGTACAATGCCTAATTTCAGTGACAGCATCTGCGCATGTACTATGAATTTTCATGACTGCGAAAGTTGAAACTGCTGCTTGTAAAAAAATAATTGAAGCTTTACTTTTTGTAAATAATTATGGGGATAGTTATTGGTTCGTTGGACTTCTGTGTTTGAAATATTTAAGAAAATGAATTGTTAGAGCTGAAAATTGCATTATCTATTGTAATCATGTCAATTAAAGTAGTTGGGAATTACTCTCACATACAAATGAGGATGATCAACTTGATTTTAAAGGTTGCTTTGTATATAGAGTTGATTTTTTTCTTTTTCGGATTGGATTAGACTTATGACCCATATAAGTTTGTACGGATACCAACTTGATTGAAGTATCTACTCAACTTAGGCTAGCATATTCACAAGAATTTCCAGTCGTATGTTTGATGTTTAGGCTTCCTCCAGTTGTCTTCATGAATGACTTTTATTGCATTGATATTGTTTTCAACTGACATGTTTGAAGGTATTAGTGAAAGTGGCCCTCTTGTTGATAGATGGAAGTGGTCCAGGCCAGATGTACATGTTTACACTGTAATAGTTCAGGGTCTTGCAGCGTCATTGAGGGTTTCGGATGCTCTGAGGATGATAGCCGATATATGCCAATTGGGAGTTTCTCCTTGTGAGGAGGTACTCTTGTTTTTCTTTGGTTGATGCAGTTCAGTGTATTATTCCTTTCAGCATCATTCTGAGCAGTTTGTGTAGAGTATAGCTTTGTAATTTTCTGGATGTTTTGCAGGTTCCTTTTGGTAAGGTCGTAAAATGTCCAAGTTGCAGGATAGCTGTTGCTGTTGCGCAACCTCAACATGGTATTCAGGTGCGTAGAGATTTTATTCCCATCTGGTTTTCATTCTGTCTCGGAAAATGGTTTGGATCACTTCCACCAAAAAATGAGAGGAGTCGAACCTGTCATTAGTTTGGTTCTCCTTAGTCTAGTTTCACAAAATAGGAAGAAGAAAAAAAATGAAGGAAATCTTACAATACCTTTGGTTAGCAATATATCTCAACTGAATTAACACAGGCAATTTGGTTTCAAGATTCCCAACATTGATGTTCGCAGACAAATATAGTCAATGTATGGAAACGTCTTTGTTTTTTTTTTTTTTGGGGTTGAATCTTTATCTCTCTTATCCTAACAAGCTTCTCTCGTACTGCTCCTTTCTAGCAAAGTATGAAGTCGAGATGCCTGTTTCCTTATACACCGGACTAGAAGATATTGTAATCACATTTAAATTTTCAGAAAATTACATGCCAACCTTTATCATGTGAAATTTCATGTATTAACAAGGGCTGTTCTCCGTGTTAAATGGAGTCTATGAAAAGAATTATCATTTTGATTTTTTAGACTCGAACTAGATTCTTATGTTAAATTTCAAGAATTTTTTACTGGGATCCTGACCAAGCCATCTCATGGAATGGTAGTGTCTGATTCTTAGAGACATTTAGTTTTGATGAACAAAATCACTAATGGCTCCAAAAAAATATCTAAACTTTCTTAGTATCTTCTATTTATAATTATGTTATATTCTAACATGGACAATGATTTTGCTGCAGATTGTGTCTTGTGCTAAGTGCCGCTATAAGTATGAGCTTGTTTCTGGCAATATAGTTAGTATTGAATCAGAAGAAATCAGGTTAGATTACTTCTATTTGTTCTCTGTTCTAATTCTTTCCAGCATTTTATTTTATATGAAATCTTCCCAGTGGGCCTGATATTGGATCACTTTAGTTTCTGCTTGTTCTCGTTATAGTTTGGAATGAATAGGAGAGAATTCACTATTTGATTGATATGTCCCTGTAACATCTTTGCATTAAAGGCTAATACAATTTTCGTTCTTTTTTAGTATTATTTTTATGTAATTTATTCTTTTCACGTACTCCATTGTGAAATAAAACTATTGTTTTTACATCATCTTTTTCTTTTTCTTTTTTTATTTTGATAACACTATTTGTGTATGATGTTGATCCTGGTATATTCACTTTTGCTAAGGATCTCCTCCTACCGAACGCAGCAAAATTCCAGCATGGAAAAGGGTGCTAAACTTCCTGCAAATTTTGAAGCAAAGCATTCCTGCTGCTGTTCACTCCGTTGTGGTATAGATTTCTTACTCTTATTTTTAATCCAAACTATCTTCTTTGACAGTATTGTTTTCATATTTAGTCCTTTGACAATGTGACTGTACATGAGTCTTCATCCAAATCTGTACACTATTATTCTATATCTTACCTAAAAACTATGCCATCACTTGATCCTGTAGCCCCATTGAACTGTAATCTCATTTATTACACCTGCTCTTCTTTTTCCTTATACTAATGATTAACCTGAAGGATATGCTCTGCATAGCACAATACTCAACTCACACCTGATAAAGAAAAAAGATATTGGGACATTTCTTTAATTCCATATGGGCATGGTTTCTTTCTTATTGTTTTTCTCCTTGTCCATTAAGCATGGCAAAAACCGGGGACGAAAGTTTGTTTTGTTAGCATTTGTTGTTGTGGCTGTCTCAGTGATTATATCAGTCCATGTCTAGCAACTTTGTTTCTCTGTGTCATTTGAGTGACAATTGTGCCTATTTTCTGTATACCCGTACATCCCTTTTTCAAAACCTCTTTTGAATCTGTATGTCTCCTCTCCTTCCATTGCCATAATTTATGTTTCTTGAACAGTATTTATGTGTATTTAATACCGGTTATCAATGTTGAGTAATTCTGCTCTATGCTTTGATAAT
This sequence comes from Pelargonium myrrhifolium, assembly GCA_036897405.1. NCBI lineage: Eukaryota > Viridiplantae > Streptophyta > Magnoliopsida > Geraniales > Geraniaceae > Pelargonium > Pelargonium myrrhifolium. Next base: position 4,572 of record JAYMTK010002013.1, on the reverse strand, counting down.
GAGTTGACTCTTTTTGTTGCTGGTGTATAACTTGTCTTGTGTTTCTAGATGGTTATGCATATATTCTACTAATTCAACAAGAAAAAGGATCTGTTCTTTATTAATTTAGATATTTATGTTTGTATATTATTTTTGCCTCCATCCTTTAGAATTTTTATGCTGAAGTCATCTACTATAACCAAAGAATAGGCCCTGAAACAGTGGAAAGAAATTTATGATATCCGTCGCTGTCAATTTATACTCTTCAGGTGCAGACCCCTTCTGGTGTGGCACGTACACACAAATTTGCTACTAGAACAGTTGATCTGCCAGCACAAGAAGGAGAAAGGGTAACCATTGCTTTAGCAGCTCCATCAAATGCTTATAGACAGGTGGGCCCCTTTAAGTTTAGTGCAAAGACCCCCAGCTCTGCAGAGCCTATGTACCTGACCAACCACAAAGATGATCGAGAATCAAAGCTATTACGAGCCCCTGTAAAAGATGAAGACTCCTTTCTTAGAATCGGCTACATCGCGATGGCAATTATTTCTGTTCTGGAGTGTAGAATGGCTGTCTCTAATGGTACTTACCGCGGCTTGCCACAGTTAATCTCAGTTGCTGCTTTTGTATCTTTTGCTGTTGGAGCTACTTTAAACTCTTTGGTTTTACCCCAATATAATCAGGTATGTATTTTCTTTTAACTTGGCACTACCTCTAAATTTCCTAAAGAGTGTTGAATGAATATTCATATGATTGTTTTTTGCTGTTGCCAGCTTCCTCAGAAATCCGTGGATGTAATTGCCATTAAGCAGCAGCTTTTGTCTCAATATGATGTACTCCAGTCCCGCATCAAGGGCCTAAAAGAAGCAGCTGAAAAAGAGGTATGCTTCTCTGGAATTCAACTACTTTACTAGTTACCCTTTCTGTGATGTGCTTCTTAGATCTTCGTGGATCATTAGAGTTTAAACTTAGGATCTAGACTTTGCATTTTGTTGGACCTAAGCTGAAAAAAAATTATTTCCTTTTCTTTTTTTCTTTTTTTTTTTTTTTACTTTGAGTAATGGAATATACTTAAGTGGTTTAAATTTACTTGCGAAAATTGTGTTTTTTGTGTAGGTTTGGATGTTGGCTAGGATGCGCCAACTGGAGAACAAAATTTTTGCCATTGGAGAACCTTCTTATCGGTGAAGCCCTCTATACATATTTAGTACTTCATTCGTAGTCTAGTATGATGATTGCTGGACTGTATACATGTCATTTTTTAGCTTTAATTGGAGATTTGGGCTTCACTTGTCTAAGACAGTCCTTATTTGTTTGTAGTGCTCGGAGGAGTAAAGTTCGAAGAGTCAGAGAAGGCTTGCAAAAGTCCCTCAAGGATCGTATTGAGCTAATCGATGGCTTTGCAAGAGTATGTTTTCTGCACAACAAGAAACTTAGCCCACCTCCCCCTCCCCCTCTCATCTCCTTCATAAGAAGAAAATTCTTCAGTTTCTTGTACGATTAAATGACCATAGGCTAATATTATTAATGATGCAACCATTTTTTTCTTCAGATTTCTTCAATGATTGAAATTGAGGTCGAATTGGATTCTGATGTTCTTGCTGCTGAAGCAGCAAGCAACATGGTAAGTGCAGCTTGGTTTTATATTTCTTCACAGGCGTGGATCTTACAGTGTAAAATTATTCAATTTTCAGGAAAGTATTGCTGAACAGATACAGCAACTCGTGGAACTAGAAAATCTTGAAGAGGCAAGTTTACATAACTTGGAATCCTTCTTCTTTTTTTCTTCTTTTTTTCCCTCTTTTTTCAATGGAATTAATCGGATATGGAATGGGTTGATTAAGAATGTTTTACTATACCTCATATTGTATTCAGTCAAACTAAAATATAACTTGTAACGTATTCATAACTAGCATCTTCTCTCTCGGTTGGGGTTGGAGATGGGTCAATGGGTGGAGTAGGATATATATGGTGGGCTTGCGAGTAAATAGTGCTGGAGATGGAGGAAGCTGTATATTACTTGTCTCATATTTAGCCTGCATGTGGTTATGATTATTATCCATTCGTTTTTGTTTTGAGAATATTTAATCTAATTGTCATTGATTGTTTCGCTCAGAGATGGAAAATCCAAGCAGAAGCAAACGATGAAGTAGAGAGGCTGCTCAGTTCCGAACCCGAAGCCAGAGAACAGGTTCAGACATCTGAGTTGTGAACTAGTTGATCCTAGTTTTCTCACTCTCTCCTTCACACGGTTCTGCGTCACTTTACATGTGCTGCAATCATGTCCCCACTCTGATATATCTGTCAAGAATCAAGATGGTCAATCCAGCGGCAGGATCCATATTCTCGGGTACGTTTAACAAAATCAGAGAGAGAGAGAGAGAGCAATTGATTGAGTCATAGGTAACTTTGCTTAACCATTCCTATTTCAGATCAAAAAGGAGATGTGTAGGTAGCTCCCTTGGATACTCGATGCAATTCTCTGTTGTTTTGTTGAATAAAGTAAAAAAAGAAGGCAATGATATGTGTCTGCTACTTCCATGATGTCTGGAACACTAAAAAAGGATGTTCTTTGAGCTGGCTCCTGTCTATTTTATTACCAAAACTTGCTGTTCTGGTGGTGGTAGAATTAGAATGCAGAGAACCTGGGGGCCACCACCATGTGATGTTGCCAAAGTTGCAACTGTCTGTTGACTGACGACCTATAGGCTGGATCCAGGACAAGTATTTAAAGGGGCTGGCCCATTGTTCTTCATGATGAGACCAACTCCTATTTTAGGCCCATCAACCTTGGTGGCTACTGAATTAGAATTTCCCAATTGTTAATAAAAACTAGGTTTAAAGACCTTGTAGAGTTGTAGGTCCCTAGTCCGGTTCTCAAACTAAATATTGACCACAATAGTTTTCATACTAAGTGACAATAGGTCGTGTGGGTCCTGTCGTCCGTCAAGCTTAATGGATTTGTTAGTGCGGGTGACGTGGCGCCTACTAACTATCATCCAGACTTACGGATCTGTTCGACGGACAATAGGACCGCACGACCTACTTTCACTTGATGTGGAGATTGCGCTGATTAATATTTAATATGAGAACCTGTCCGGTGACGACGTTCTGATTGCTAAGAGACCTACGGTTTCTTTAAACTTAGAAACTATATTAAAAGTCCTCTTTTATCTATTAATTAATTTGGGTTTTATATATCCCCACCGCCCAAAGAATATGAATAAATACCTGTCAACTTAAAGAAGTATCTTGTGAGTAGCAGTGTCTTTAGAGCACATGAACTTTGTGTATTGTGGTGGTGGTTGGAACTCTTCCACTATAGTAGGAAAGAAAAATTAGGTGGACCCACCCAATATACATATATGTATAGTAAGTATATTATAAGCTGGAGAAAAATACACTTGGCTGCTGTGTATTTGAGCCAAACCAACAGCTCATTTGATCCAAGTTTTAGTGGACCGACTTGATGGAAACCATGACAGATAAAGGTAAAGAGATTAGGTGCATTAGAGAAGAAGGTTTTTTTTTTCAACACAATGATGTAACTATAAGTTATCCATATAAGTAGTGCATAATTTATGGCATTGCATGAGCTAATCGTTTACCAGAAAGCAAAAATAATAAATTGTTTATTGGTAATAATTGTGTAATAAATGATTTTTTTTTTCTCTTTGAAAGTGAGCTTTTTATTATTCTTTGTTGATGGCTTGTTTTTGGGGTTCTCTTTTCCGTTTCTGTACATTGACGAAAAGGCACTGTGAGTGCATACATTTCCGTGATGAACACAACACAACACAACACAACAGTCACATGAGAGAAAAAGAAAAGGAAAAGGAAAAGGGTAAGAATGAATCAATTTAAGGGTTGAGATGGACAGAGCCGTGTCTTCATCGCTAACTCAAAGCATATCCTAAAATTTATTAGGCAAAATAAATATGATTTGATTTTACGCCCAAAGTTTAGATTATGTATGAGAAATGACAAGTTAGCCCTTACAAGTCTCGATCCTTCATATTTCAACCATCAATTACCATCAAAGATGAGTACATCCACATTCATTGTCCTCAATAAATTTATTTTTGGGTTGCTATGAATTTACTGATCATATACGAAAAATGTATAATTTGTCAAAATAATTTATGTGGTTAAATTCTTCGTTAAATTTAACTTATTCTATTTTTAAACAATTCATTGAAGTTCCTCTCAAAATTTATGACAAAAGTATATGTGGTTTAGTTTATAAAATTCAAGCAACACTTTTATTTTTTAAAATAAAACAAGTCATCATATTAAACGAATGGAAACAAAAACTGAAATAAATTTTAGAATTTTTATCATTTTCATTCTCATTCTTAATGTTTTTTTTTGGATCAATTAAGTGTGTAAATGAGCACCATTTTTCATTGGGACAAACACCTATTTGGTCACTGTACTATCAAAAATTGATCAATTTGGTCACTATACTTTAAAATGGACCAGTTTGGTCACTATACTATCCAAAAGTGAACTCCATTGGTCACCGCCGTTAGCTTCCGTCAACTTTTCCGTTAAATGTTGCTGATCTGGATTTTTTTAATAAAAAGAAATCAA
>JAYMTK010002012.1:0-14808 GCA_036897405.1 Pelargonium myrrhifolium | reverse complement strand
CGAAGCGACTTCTGAATTTTTATGCTTCATCACAAGTATTTGATTTATGTGAACAATAAGAAGTGCAAGTTTTCCTAGCAAATTTTATGTCATAATCTACAGAAATGCCTATTTGTATTGTTTCACTACACATATGTAGTTAAGTGGCCAGCTTATATATCAATAATATGATTTTTGCAATATATTTGGATGAACATAATATAAACAAATCAAATGTGAAAATTATAGTTTTTTCTTCCTATGTCTTTTTGTGAGTCTGTCATATTTCTGTACAGTTGCGCTTGATTTTCATAGCAACGACGATCTCTTGAATTGGTAGATGACTAATTGCAGTTGCTCGTTAATATAGTGAACTCTTGCTTATTAGCAAGTTAATGTGTTGTTAGAGTTTGTAGAACAACGGTGTAAATTTGCAATGAGATTTTTTCGGCTAATGTGTGCACCGGGTAGTTCAAGGTCTGCCACTATTGCAGGGAAAAGAGAAAGGAGACTTGGAAGGTGGTGGTTCGGTTGGAGCCCTCGGATTAGATTTCGAGTTTGCTACTGAATCATATGGCAGACCCATTGGTGGCAAGACGCGGTTGACAACGACTTTCACGCGGTCATCTTAAACTTCATATGCAGCCGTTTTAACTGTTATAGCTCAATTTGATAGTGTCGATTTTTTTTTGTGGGTTGCTCTGCGAATAGAGTTGCCCAGTTAGTTTGTTGGCTTCTTTGTCAAAATTGTCTGGATGAGTTGATCTTCAATCCTTCAAATTTATATGTCTTTGTTATTGTCTAATCTTAATTAATATATTACTCCATCCGTCCTAAAATGAGTGTTCTCCTTTCTATTTTGAGAATTATTAAGAACGAGTAAGTCAATGTGGTATATTTACTCTTGTATCCTCATGATCATGTGTTAATGGATACTAACTAACTGATTATAGGTGTAACATTGATAATTCATGCTATAACTAACTTCCTAAAAAAAGAAAGAGAACACTCATTTTAGGACAAAAGTTCAAACCAAACAAGACACTCATTTTGAAACAGAAGGAGTATTAGTTTTTTGCGTTAAAAACCAAAACCAAAAACAAACATGTTGTAACAAAACAAATACTATTTAAAGATTAAATAATATTTTTTGTTAAGAAAATATACTCTAACTTCGAGAGTGGTAACATCAAATCTCCCTAATCAAGACATAAAAGCTGTAAATATTAAATTATACTTAAATATGTAGTAAAAAAATTCTTGAGTATTGTCATCATATTCTTTTGTGCCTAAGAGTATTTGAATCCTATTAATCACATCTAACGTACATAATTTTGGTAAAAAAAAAAAATTAGAATAAAGTGACCATACAAGTGACAAATTATAAAGGTGCAAGTTGTATCTTTTTTTTCTTCTTCTTTTTGAATTGACATATAATGCAAAATTAATATGAACCGTTACTCTATATATATATGCGAAGGGTTGACCAACAAACCAATTGATTTTGCTAAATTTCAATTCCACTCAGAAACCAATGGTTATTGGTGGGAGCATCCGTTTTTTTTGCTCTTGCATTGCATTACTGCCAATTTACCACAAATTCAGGATCATCTCATTTTCCAACAACCATTTAAAATTATATATATATTCTACTACTTTGTAATATTTTATTTCTACAGAAAGAGACATGAAGCTTTTGTGATGCTTAAACAGATTAAAGAAAGATACTTTTAATTAGGCATATATATATATATATATATATGTATGTATTATTCAAGCTTCTTTATTGACCATTTACAACTATTACTTTTTTTTCCCATTTTGTGCCCTCCAATCCAATCCAGTCGGTCAAATTCTTCTTTGCATCTAAATTATCATGAATATTAGGCATTACTATCAGTCTATCAACATGTTTCAGGTCAATTATTGGTTTTAAGCTGAGAATAATTCTTTATGCACAAGTGTTTTCATCACACTAACATGAACATCTAACTTCAATTTTTCCAACACATCTCATAATATGTACCTAATCTACAACTAAGTTTAAGTAATTATGCAATCCTAATACAAGCCCAACAAAGTTTATTATATAGGTAGCTCCAAAAACAGTGGAGCAATGATTTTTCTGATTAAAGGATCAAATTTAACATGTTCAATGACAAGCAGAAGTCAGCATAAGAATCAACAAAACAAAATTTAATGAATTTGCTCCACCTAGATGTCAATGTACATCTTACATTGTGGTGTCTGAGATCAATCCTCTGTTATAACCTCTTCAGCTTTCGACCTCGCAAACCATTTTTAAATGCATCTGCAGTGACCACTTTCCGACCAGGAAGCTGAAGCTCCAATACCTGGTTAGAGTTGCGAAAGCCAAAAATCAACAAGCTGCAACCATATGGACTGCATCTATCTATTAGTTCCGTATTTTTCAATGTTTTCAAGAAAATGTAAGATTCTAAAGATATTGAACACATGTTGCAAAACTTTATGGGTGAAGTGTTTTTGCAAACAAAAAAGCTACTCCAAATATAGATGACTGCTGTCTAGACCTATAGCAAAGCAATGCAATGCCAAACAAAGAAAAGTGCACCAATTCATGTTCTGGAAGTCTGGCACCCATTCACTCATCAAGCAAATAAGCAATGTTATGTAATGACACAATATGTTGAGCTCACCTCAAGTGTAGAACACCCTCCGCATGGAATTACCAATGCACCCTTGATATAAGTGATTTCGTCAACTTCATTCTCCTGATCATTTTCAGGACTAGAAGCTCTTGTAGTGATAATTTTAGGTTCTAGGATATCGCACTGGCTAGTTGTTTCGTCAATGACTGCAATTTTAGCTCGGGTTCCTGGCCATCCTGCAAATGCACGAACCTAGAAAAAGGACGTGTCATGAGTGACTTCTTAGTTTGATTAGAGAGAGAGGGCGAGATAGAGCACCTTATTATGCAATACTGTTGCGTCCTGGTCAAAAGATAGCCATGACTCCTCAGGAGTTAGCTGGAAAAAAAAAAGAACCAGAAAAAATTACTCTGAGGCTGCCAGACGAAAATACTTGGCTAACGCACATTGTTGCCAGAGTAGTGTACATGTCATCTCAACTATTTCCTCTTTTCTATTTTCCGGATCTAAATGCTTTTCATACTGGTTATTTTGTGAGGGGAGAGAAACAATGGGGAAAGTCGTGAGGTAATTGGAGGAAAGAAGTACTAATAAAAAAATTCAAAATAAGTGAAGTGCAAGAGTATGTAGACTTATGTCTGCCAGATAGGCAGGGAGAGGTAGGATAGGAGGATAATCAGTATATTTGAGTTTGTTTTTTTAATTATGAAACCATTCCAGAGTATTGCCAACACAGAGCCAACTTTGTAAGGTATTTACAGAAATTGGAAACCAGTTTTACATGGGCAAATACATGACCACAGCGCTACAATGACTCTGGCATCATATTGGGAGAGTTTGTCGCTAATAGCATTTATTACCTTTGGAGCTAAGGTAACTTTAGAGTCATCTTGAGGTTGTGCTTTCACCTTAGCTGATCCATCAAATATTGAAGGAAGTTCGCGAATCAGAAGTTTCGATCCTGTGTAATTCGATGCCAGATTATTCATCAATAAAACAAAACACACACAATCACTTATGTATTAATGAAGTACACAGATCATATGTTAGAAGTAAATAGGTACAATGGAAAAAATATGTAGACTCAAAATCCATAAGATGGCAGTAGAGAATATGAGAACGCTTATATATGTGGATTTATGATAACACAAGGAATAATAAGATTAGTAATGAAGATATCAGGAGTTGGGGGTAGCTTTAATAAAAATAAGATGAGGGAAAACCACCTAAGATGGTTTGGCATGTCAGGGGTTAGTGACATCAAGAAGAAAGTTTGACAGAATTTGGTTTGAAGAAACTAAAAGCTATAGCGGTAGGCCCAAGTTTACATCAAAAGTAGTAAGAAAAGATGTGATAACGCATGACTTGGTAGACTTCACGGAAGAGATATTTAGCATTAGATAGGACAGAGTGGATGAGGAAGAGAATATGAGTAAAAGATCTCAAGGAGTATTGCAAAAGGATTCATGTAGCTGGCCCAACATTGTTTAGGGAATGGTTTAGTTGTTTTTTCAAGATGCAAATATCCAGAATAGTTAAAAAGAAACAGCAGCTACTACATATATACCTTAAACACACAACTAGAGAGCATAATCACATTAAATAATTTATGTGAAGATTAGTTAGCTACTCTTCAAGTAACTCAAATTATAAGGTACAAAAAATATTAACACTATGAATACAATAATAAACAAGTGAGCAGAAAAAAAATTCACCTATGGAAAATAGCAATTCCAGTAACTCTGGTGCCTGCCATTAGTGGGAAAACGCTTAGTAAACAGTATCCTCTTTAGAAGAAGAAATTATGATTATTTATGAAGCTTCTTAGGATGGATATAGCATTCATAAGTTATAAATATAATTGCAGTCTAAAAATGAAGCTGAATGCCGCAACTATGGTGCATACTCGTGAGTCTCGTGTATGTTGATTGGTGTGCAAAAAAATCCAGCAAATGGTGCCCCAACAAGGTGATAAAAAAACGAAAAAATAATATAGTATTATTGCAAGAAGAAATGAAGGACACACATGCATTACTATGCCCATTTTACCTTACAGGTGCCTTCCAAAGTGAATGCTTTTCAAACAAATAATATTGCATCCATATGCCATGTAGCCAACTAATAGATCTCAGATAAACCATTTTCAACTTTTGAATTTGAAGTATTAAACCCAGCAGCTGCATACTTTACATGATCCATAACATCAATAAGTTTATTGTTCCAGACTGGCACCATACATGTACCTTAATTTGATCATCAACTTCAAATCTTTCATAGGCAATGACAGGTCCTGCATCCAGTGCACGGACAGTGAATGCTAATGATACTCCTGTTTCTTTAACCCCGTCCTAATGCATATAAATGTGGTTGTACAACTTACTATAGGAATCACTGAACAAGCATTAATGAACAATAAAAAAACAAGAAAGATAGGGAACCTGTAATGCTCTCTGAACTGGAGCTGCACCTCGATACAAGGGAAGCAAACTTGGGTGTACATTGACTGTCCCTGCAAATGTTATATTTGAAATTAAGACAGCACAGGGGGCTAACACTTATATAGACTAAAGAATGAAAAATTAAATTTATGTGTTTAGGTAGAAGTATTCCGGTATTCCCTATTGGCTGAAACTATTTTATCATATGCAATTTATGTATGTATAGATTTCAAACTACTTCCATAAATTTTGGTACCGCGCTATTGTGGGTGGAGAAATCCTGACAAAATGGTTATGGATGGTTGTGAAAGATAGGAAGTTGGAAGTTGAAACAAGGTCTTCATGATGCCAGCTTCACTTCCAGGAAAAATGCCAGTTTTGTAGGCTAAAATACATTAGACTAACCCAGCGGAGGAATTTTAAGGAATTTGGTTGGTAAAATGTTCCCATATGCTGCAGTTACACAAAGCTCTGGCTGCAAATCTCTTAAATTAGACAAGAACATCTCCTGCATGACAATATAGAAATGATCAACTTTCAAGTACCAGATCAAAAATATCTATTATCTAATGATATCAAATCTTCGGACGGAACTGAAGGGAGTAGTTCAGTTCAGCACTTAGAGGAAAACATGGTTAATCTTATCACTGTGTATGCTCTCTTTTTTATTGTAAACCACATTTCAATTTTCAACAAACTTGTTAAAGATCCCTGAAAACTTCATGAAAATTTGTTAAAATTCCTTTTAAGAAGGAAACGTCACTAAGATTTTTACTCAAACAAATTATCATCATCACCTTTTGTCGTGAGGAAGTAAATCATAAAGTGAATGGTAAATGTACGAAAAAATGAAGTGATCCACAAACTCATTAACCAATATATCAAACAACAAGGCGGAAATCTTAAGGCCGGAATGATGATTTATAGCTTAAATACATAAAGTATGTTCCTCAATTTCAATACTCCTTCGGTCCCAAAATGAGTGTCCTTGTTTCTATTTTGAGAAAAATTAAGAAAAAGTTAGTTAGTGTGTTATATTTACTTTTGTATCATTATAATCATGTGTTAAGGGATATTAACTAACTTGTTATAAGGATACTATTGACAATTCATGCATAACTAACTTGCTTCAAAAGGAAATATGACACTCATTTTGGGACAAAAATGTAAGAGAAACAAGACACTTATTTTGGGATGGAGGGAGTACTTAATATCAGGCCTACTCCATATGAAACAGAGGTTGATGAAAAGTTTGGAATTGATAGACTGAAAACAAGAAAACAAGATGATTGTGAATACACTCTATGAATCTCATAGCTATGACAGGTTGGAAACTATTTGTCCATAAAACAGTAATGGAAATATCACCAAGCATATGACAACAGATTCAAGCAAGAGGACCCGCATAAGAAATATAACATGTCAATAAATTATTACAAGCAAATGAACAGCCATTTATATTGAAAAGGATAGGCATTAATTACCTCTCCAGCTCTTTCAGGTGTAAGAATCAGGTCCGAAGGGAAGCCCCTGTCGAGAGCATGCTGCGCTATGGGAGAAGGATAAACCTTTCTCCCCCTTTCTCTCCTAGAAGGTGGCTGCGTAACAATTGCTGCAACCTAAACCATATAAGTTGAGTCATTCGCATGATTAAGCCTACTCTCTCTGAATGTCTATATAAAACCATTAAATAATTCCAAAAATATAGCATCCTTCCACCGCTCAGCAAACATTCTCCATATCAATTAGTTATATTGCAATGAAAAGACTATTATTTCAACTACAGGATGCACAAGCCGTTAAGTTACAACATATGTGGTACAAAATGAATAAAATCCAACAGTCACTTTCAAAATCTTCAGGGCTTGATTCGCATACAACCCCAACAGCTAATTTGTTAACTTCCATTGTGCCAAGCCAGCCGGAGAGTGGGATTACAAACAAGTCAAGAACTCAAGATTAGCTTATCAGACATACCAAAGTTAAGCTCACTCTCACTTCAATAAATTTTCGAAAGCTTAAATCATACAGGAAATTGTAGCCGAGGATTGTAGTAAATGTAAGAGAAGAAACCCATAATCCGCAAAAGGATTTAAATACCAAGGAGAACAAATAAAGTTAAAACGCGTGACCAAACGGTTAAGAGATAAGAAAAAACGCAAATATCAAGTGCTACGTATGAATGAATCAAGAAAAGAATGCGGATTGAGAGTGTTAATAGTAGCAGTAGACCTCAAAATTGGAGTCTGGTGAGGAAGATGAGTTGAGTAGCGCATCGAGCACAGTGACAGAGACCTACAGGAACAAAAGCCATTTGAACAGCAGTTTACACATACGTACGTGTGCAGAAATGCAGAAACAAACAAGGAGAGAACCTGGGGAGAGCCCAGAAAAACTAGGGGCTTCTTCTTGGGTGAGGTAACGGAAGCTGAAGCATAAGCATTGAAGCAGAAGAGGCGTCGCAGCGTCAGCGACGTTGAATGCATTTTCTCTCTCTCTTCTTCTTCTTCTTCTTCTTCTACAATGGCTATTGGGTTTTGTTCACTTCTGGGTTCTCAATTCTCTCTCTGAAACTGCTTCTAACCCATTTATCCGGTCGGGCTCAACTTGGGTTTTGTTTAAATATGATTTTATTGAGGAAAAAAAAATACAATTTCATTGGTACAAATATAATACTCCATCAAAATTTATTACTTTTAATAGCGTAAGTAAAGTCCCAGAAAACCACATTCTACTTGCAAACTAGGTGAACAGATACAGCATAGCACACAAAACATCAAAAGTGAGGTTTTTCTGATAATTCTGAAATTTAAGCAGCCTTTTCATTTATCTACTCAACCCAACATAATTTACAAGATACAACTCTCTAGCTAGTTCTGAACTGACCAAATCAACAAGGACAATCTTCACCAATGTCTAATGAATTCCATATACAAACCTCTAAGTTGAGCTGTCCAGAACTATAGAAATGAAATGGAACCAACAAAAAATCCATTGGGGGAAAACCTTCCACTCTCCCAGGAAAACTTTGTGTCAATGACTTCAATCTTAGGGAGCTGATTCCTTTTCCCGATACAATATCATACAGGAACCTCTCCTTCGAAGAGCTTGGCCCAACACATGTTATCATTACCGTATACCCAATAGCTTCAATACCCTTGTTGAGGAGAAAGAGAACACCGTCCTCCTCAGCCTGAAGAATGAGAAATTGTTCGTCCACCATTAAGGAGACTTCCACGGGGATGTTATATTGAAATCGTCGACCATAATCCCAATGTTTACTGCTGAAGTGCAGTGACAACTGCTCCGAGGAGCCAATGAAGTTGCAGTCTGGAACAGGGCAGGCACATGGTGTATAGACACATGTTTCCTCGTGCTCGTTATTCTTCATGTAATCCACTGTTTCATTGCACCCGTACTCACTATTTCGGCATATTCTCCTGACTGAATCAATAACCACGTCATTGTCACCGCACACTGCACCCTTGTTTTTTAGAAAAACTTCCACGCTTTCCTGTGGAAACATAATTGCCAAGTTAATTTAATTAGAAATTCAGCAATTATCTTGATGTCTTTCCTCTTAGCCTAGGAGTATGGCTATAACATCACAAGTAGAAAGATATCAAATTAAACTGAGACCGTGATGTTATTAATTAGTTCTCATTTCTTTGACATCTCTACTAATTGTCGTTGAGCATAATACTACCGATAAAGATGTATTTAGCCATTACCATGCCTCTTACTTGAAAACTACACTCGGGCCAACATATGACAGAATAAAAACTAAATACTGAATATGCAAAAGCCATCATAGGGCAGCTGTATGTATTATTACCCTCCTCCCCCCATAGAGCGACTGGATGACAGAAGAAGGATGGTAGCAAGAAACAATGCAGGGTAAAAGTGCAAGGGAAATAAACAGTGCAAAGAATCTACCTCCTCCATCATAATTTCCTCATTCATTCCAACATTTTCAGCCTGCAAAATAGATAATCTCGAGTAAATAAGAACTGTCAACAATATTCCATAGTCAATATTTTAGAAAAATAAAATGAATCAACTAGACATTAATCACTAGTTCACTACTTTTGAAGCCAAAATAAAGTTCACAAATGAGTCCAAACTTGCCAATAGTACTCAAGTTGAAATTTTAGTTAGTCTTGTAATGACCTTAGCAGTTCATGATGAACAAATTGAGGTCAAAATGTAAGTTTCTATTAGTTGTGAGATTAGGATGCATTCATCTCATGTCCACTGAACTGAAGCAACATGGTGATACAAGATGGGCTAATGATTAGCCAAACCTTGTCAAGCCGAGCTCAAAAAGAAATAGTCAATCATCAATCAAGTTCAAGTCAAGCTTGAACACCTTCGTCAACGAGTGAGCGAAGACTATTATAGAAATACTTGCCACTTGCCTTGTTTACAGACCCACTTAAGCCTGAGTTTGCAAAACTTCAATAAACTTAAAGGTGTTGAGGTTTCCAAATGTGCATCCAGCAGCTAGAAATTGAACATGCATGACTGTTTCCTTTTAACAAATAAGTAGAATGAAAATTTCCTTTGACAATATCAAGATGCCGAAATGGCCAGCCCAAGCAATAACCAGCTAGGTATCCTACAGAAGTCTAACATCATGCATGAAATTAGACATCTTATACAACAGAAAAGTTTCCGTTGTGAGAAATCAAACATACAAAAGGTTAATACAACTCCATAGTGTCAAGTGTCAACCAACAGTTAATGTATTTGTCGATATCCAAATCTTTAAACTAAAAAGATTACCAACAAGATCAATTTTCTGGATATTACCAAAACATAACATTATAAAGCTACACCAGTGCCTTCAAAAACTTTAAATGCCCATAGAAAAATATAGAACGACAAAACTTGCTTCAGCAAAAGGCTTTTATTATATTTACTTCATTATGTCAGTACTATTTCTACTACTTCTACAACCAACATTACTTAATATAAAAATGATATTTCATAATTACATGATTCACTTGATATGCAATATTCTCATCTCTACTCTTAATCTTCTCCAGTTTCCAGTTTTCTTATTATAGAGGTGCTTTTGTCTCAACAGTTCCAAATCTGAACCAAACATGTGAACAACTGCATCCCATTCAATCAATAGATAGCATTGATCTTTCAAAGAATTTACCATTTGGTTCACTAAGAATATCATACCCAGAAAGAAAAATAATAATAATAATAATAATAATATATAAATCAAAGGATTGAGTGAAACAACAATATAGAAGGAATGTCAACTTTGACCCAAGGCACACGGCAGCAAATGCAAGGTATGTTTTCCTGCTGTCAAGATCAAGCAGTGCAATAGATTCAAGCAAAGTGTTAGGACATCAACCTAAAATCCAGCAAGTGCCTACATGATGTCAACTGGGCAAGAGCTGTACATATGTTGCCTAAGCAGCTTAACATAGGAGCAAAAGGCTCCCTGACAGGAAAGTGAAAGTTTCGCTTCCAACATGATGAGTTGTGTCATGAACAGTTGGCATTATTTATTCTCATATGATGGATTAGACAATGAATAAAATTTAAGGAAATTCAAAATCAATAATGAAAAACCAGGAATATCAAAAGCATGATTACCTGGTCATACTCTTGCTCAAGGACAGGACCATCTCCAAACCCTATGTCTATTTCGCCAGCTGACGGGACATCCATCTGGCTTATGTGCTCAGATGGCTGAGTACCAAGACACCTTTCTTTACAAATCACCTGCACAGGAGAAGCAAACCAGATGAAGCCCTATATACTTTAGAATGCTTGTACACTGTAGATGTATGGTACCTCTCCAAAACCATAACCACCAAGCTCTCTTTCCAGTTTCTCTCTCTCAGTAATCTCTTCCTCGCCCCATGAAGATAAGCATGGGGTAGCAGTAGGGGCAGCAGATGCACCATGTCCCTCAACAGAGATGCTCTTGTAGTAAAAAAGCTGATAAATTACATAAATACAAGTTATTTGCGCCTGAATGGAGGATGATAAAAGTACACTTGTTAACATTCAATACCTGAAGAAACAAAAGACAGCCACCAACAGCACGTTGCTTTCCTTGACGAAAGCGAGATACCTCCCGCACTAGCCGATCAAGCAAAAACTTTCCCCAGTTGAACTGATGGACGACATCCATATTTGTCAAAAAGTGGAGGAATGAAGGGCTCACATCTAATCTTGCTGTTGGCGACAGGACTGTTCCCAAAGCATAAAGGATAAATGATCTCTTGAAATCCTCTCCTGCTTCTGGAACTGCTAAACGCTCCTCTAAAAGGCGCACTGAGATACCACGATTTGTAGCATTATAACTATGACGTAATTCTGCAATCAGGTCATCAGGCCCCGAATTCACCACATCCTTCCCATCAGCGGCTAATCCCATTACCAGCTCCACATCATGTGGAGATAAAGGAATGTGCTCACCACAAATCTCCAAGCTGCGGCGCATAGTGTTAAACCTCTCCAATAGCCAAAGACACAAACTGCGGCGCAGAGTCCGGCATCTGAGAGTAAGGAGGCTGCCAAATCCCATGCTCTTCACTGCTGACTTCTGTTCGGGTGTGAGGCGCTGTAACACATTGAATAAGCGACCAGGAGAGCATCTGGTGACTAGTTTAGTCTGCATTGCATGAGCTGGAAGATTTATTTGATGTATAACATAAATGAGAACTATCACCAGAAGACACATTACCTGTTTCCTTGGCTTCGGAGTACGTGCAGGAGCAGTACTCAAGTAGTTATCCCACACTTCACGAGAACGCCTAGTATATTTAGCTTTCTCCTCAAGGCTCATTGACTTCCAAGTTTCAGACGCCGCCTTTGTAGCCTAAAATGACAAGGTAACCACGTCCAATTATTACCTCATGATTGTTATAAATAAAGATGGAGTATACCATAACTGTGAAGTGAATCAAGTGGATTACAGCTTTCAGGCCAGAGGACTCAGGATGGGAAGCACTGTACTCCTTTATAAACTCCCGGCTACAACATTTAATTTAGACATTAGTATATTAGAAAGATAAAGCAAAGTGGCATATGCTTCATTGGTTCAACACAAAGTGATTTAAATTCACACAAAAAAACTCATAGTCACCTGAAATATACCCAAGAGCATGCTGGCCGAGTAGAAACTTGTTTCTTCTTCTGCTTTTTCTTTTTTCCTTCTGGCTTAATATCCTCTTCTGCCTGTCTCTTTCCCATTTCAACATCTCCTTTGCTTGGAACCTTAAATTGTAAGATGAAAGGTAAGTTATAGTTCTCATAGAATTTTTATCAATTGAAAATTGAAAAGAACATTTTGCTTGCCCTCTTTTTAATCTTGCACCTTTTTTAATGAAACAAATATAAATGTGCTCACATAGACATTAAGTTCTTTTTTACTCGAGGAAAACAGTTTGGCTAAAATGTATTTTTTTTTCCAAAGAATGGTTTAGCATTTGGTTCCATAATATTTTCGTAAGGGACAAGAACTTCCTTATTTATATAAACAGGAACTAGTTTTCCAGAATATTTGAAGAATCCTCAGCTAACCAGAAAGTACTTTCCACTGACTAATTTTCCTTTGTACACCAAACAGAGGAAAACTTGGTAAACATCTAGTGACTATGTAAATACCCATAACAAACAGAGCCTAAGATATAAACTTTCCAAACTAATGGTTCTAGATTTGATTATCAAAAGTAAGAATTAAGATAATTGTAAAATGTTTTTTTTTTTTTTAAAAAAAACACTCAGTTGAGTGTTTTAGACCGACAATATTTTGGGGCATCTCCTAATGCAAAAAATGGCTAACAAAATGGACAGATGTAGCATATAAGAAGAAGCCTCATCCAATTAAACAAAAATCTTTTGTGAAATAACTGTCAATAGATTCAATTCAAGATCACTAGTCCTAGAAATACATCATAAGAAAAGAACTCCTAATAGAATGATCCTTAACTTAAGCGCACTTGAATTAGTAAACCACAAGGTTCAATTTCACAGAACTGGAAAACCAATATCAGCATACATAATAATGTAAAAAATATCATTTACTACGTTAACCTTGGCGTGAATTTGATTTTTTTGAGCTCTAGGATATTGGTAGCTACGAGCAGCTCTGGGGATAAATCGAAGGTCAAAATGATTTGCCATGATATTGTAAGATGTGGAAAGGAGATCATACAGCATGTCATTCTGGGATCATAAAGACTCAATATTATAATAGGTGCTTAAATAACAAAAAACTCTTGGCTCTGCTAAACAGTTAGTTACTGCTGCAGTTCATCAACGCAGTAGGTATTGAGGAACGATCCTAAGCCACACATTGATCTAGGGAAAATGCAGCGCAATTCTGAGGTTTGGATTCCATTGCTTGGCAGCCAACGGAACACACAAGAAAATGGGATACAGTCCATATATGATTTTATTGTGAACATATTCCTGTAACATAAATATAATTCCCCGATCAACCACACAAGATTCTAGGCTTTGAATCCTAAAAAGTCCCATATTTAACCTTACTAATCTTTCACCAAGCAGTAAGTAGTAGCTACTTACACATCCTATTTTTCAATTATGATAACATCACGGTATTCTAATGCATTTGCATAATCGGAGTTGCTGCACTACAGAGATAACAAAGTATACATTTCTCAAGATCCCCATTGCTAAATTAACTGAAACTTTTAAGTAGGTATTCATCCAAGGTACACTAGTTTTTGCAATAAAAAAAAACGCTGGCCCTTGAGCTTTTAGACTTGTGCCTTGCTGATGCTATTACACAAGTAACTACAAGTAAGAGATTTTAGCCTTTGTGATCAAATTCATGATACACATATGATGGAGTCAGCTACCCCAAGCAGTTCTCTGTTGTAGACTAAGGCACACCAAACCCTAAATTTTGGCTACAAACCAATCCATTCATATTCAGACATAAAAAATGAAAACTACAGCAACAAAACATACATTTTATGACAAAGCTATTCTGGGTGGTACATCATGCACTCATATATTGTACCTTTGACAAATGCTTACTAAAAAGTGCTATAAAGATAGCTCAGTTACAAGACAGAGAAACGAAAATTAAAACGCATACAAATTGAAAGAAGAAAATGTTCAAATAAAGGGAGAGAAGCAGAACCATGGGTGTGGCGATGAGAGCTTGCAGCCGAAGAGGGAAGGAACTCCAGGATAGGGTTTTGGAAATGTAGTGTAGGAAGGAAGGGTTGGTGTAAGAAATCCAATGATTTTGAATAAGAAGTGCTTAAGAACTGACGGGTTCTTTCGTGTTCTCTCCTTCCTCAGCTGCTGTTTCGTGTTCTCTTGATTTTCTCTGTTCTTTGTAGTTGTTGAATCACTGTGTTGAGTGTGTTCTGCTCTCCCTGCTGTGCTGTGTTAGTACTTTTTTCTTTTTTCTTTTTTTTTTTTCTGGTGCAATATAAGAAACTAAACACAAATATATAGGAAAAATGTTAGTTCCGGTACTATCCACAAATTTTAGAGAAAGTTCCCGAACTTTTAAGTGTTTGAGTTTAGTTCAAATGTCGTGCAAGTGTGTGAATTTAGTTCAAGGTATTCCGAAAAGCTTATGAAATAAGAATACATCGTTAACTTTGTGAACGGAATCCGTCAAAGTTAACTGACGCCGTTAGTTTTTAATATTTTAATATAAAATTAATGACGTGGCAAATAAAAAATTATTATTATATTATAATAAATATTTTTTAATTAAAATTTGATAAAAATTACAAAAC
>JAYMTK010002011.1:0-14812 GCA_036897405.1 Pelargonium myrrhifolium | reverse complement strand
TCCTCTCCAAGGAGTTTTTACCAAACAAACTCCCTCCTTAATGTTCGGCTCCTTAACCACCAACATTCAGCTTCTTAATGGTTTCATTCAGTTGCATCCATGCAAAACAAACAAACACGAAATATAAAAAAAAAATGTAGTATTGCTTGACAACAATTCTTTTAGATTGAAAAAAAAAAAAAAAAAAATTTAGTACTGGTTATTTATTGGGTACAAAAACAGACTAAAAAGCAAGTCCAGCGGTACTAAATTCGAGCCCATAGAATCAGCGACAGTGTTCCTCGTAGAAGAAGATCCATTTCCGGCCCCCATAGCTCCTCAGCCAAAATCCCAACTTGCAGTGAAGAGAGACGAAGGAGACTATGGGCGTTGATTACTACAAGGTCCTTCAAGTCGATAGAAGCGCTAGTGACGATGACTTGAAGAAAGCTTATCGAAAACTTGCCATGAAATGGCACCCCGACAAAAACCCTAACAACAAGAAAGAGGCCGAAGCCAAATTCAAGCAAATCTCCGAAGCCTACGATGTATTCTTCTTCCCAATGCATAATCCAATTTCCGATTTATCACTTTCCATTTTTCTGCATTTTTTTGGTGCAACGATTACCTGAATTTCCCTAATTTTGATTTTTAGGTTTTGAGTGATTCTCAAAAACGAGCGGTGTACGACCAGTATGGGGAGGAGGGTCTCAAGGGGCAGGTGCCACCTCCCGGAGCCGGCGGATTCGGGGGATCGGCGTCGGAGGGTGGTCCGACGTCGTTCCGGTTCAATCCGAGGAGCCCAGACGATATCTTCTCCGAGTTTTTCGGGTTTTCGAGTCCGTTTGGAGGAGGTATGGGGGACATGGGCGGATCTCGAGCCAGTGCCTCTGGATTTCCTAGGGGTATGTTTGCTGAAGACATTTTTGCTTCCTTCAGGGGAGCTGGTGGAGAAGGGTCCGGCGGCAGCATGAACATGCCTAGGAAAGATAAGCCCATAGAGAGGAATTTGCCGTGTAGTTTGGAGGATTTGTACAAGGGGACTACCAAGAAAATGAAGATCTCTAGGGATGTAAACGATTCCAGCGGGTAAGCTTTTTCCTATCTGATGTGTTTGCTAGATTAGGTCTAGATACTTCTCTACTAATTTGATGATTTGGTTGCATTTTATGGTTGGAAGCTTACTCATTACTGCTGAAGATTTATATCTTTTTGTTGTGTTGTTGCGAATGGTTTTGTCAGTTGTTAAACTTTGGCATGCATTGTGCATCACTTATTAGGTGGATGGGGATTGAGAGCCATCATTTTTGTTGCTACTCTACATTGCCATTATTATTCTTAGTTTGAATCTCTCAATTAGAGAATTACTAATGATGATAAATCATTATTGGTTGCTGCTGATCAGTTCTATTATTTTTGATGTATTGCCTGAAATATAATTTACTGTTGGAAAAGTTGTGTTAATTGACAAGACGGCGAATGTTACTTGAAATTTATGCGAGTTAATGAATTGTGGTAAGAAGTACAATAGAGACCTCTTTATATAGGATATTTAGATTAGAAATAGGAAATCAAAGTATATTAAATTTTCCTTGCTACTATATATTTCCTAATTCCACCAACACATTTAGTTATTCTACTGACTTTGAACTGCATCTTCAATAGTTACTTTAATAAGAGAACTGACAGGAACATAGATGTCAATCCCTTGATACTGGCTTCATTTTTTTCAAGGAAAACATTTTCCTTACAGACACTTTTTTTCTGGAATGTTTTCTGGGAAGATAACATCTTTAGAAAATATTTTCTGATGTTTGGTATGGAGGAGTAAAGTAAAGTCTGCTGAACAGTTGAACATATTTCCATCCTTTTCTCAAAAATTCTCACATTCTGAACTGCTACTGGAACTGACTTCCACAAAACCATTTATCACCCAAAATCAATTCTTTTTTCAACCTTAGGTTGCAGTGAAAATACCAATATGGTGAAAGCTGAGAAATTATCTAGTAATTGATTCTGAATTGGTGTTAGCATGAACCAGTTCCATTCTATGTGTGTTAGAAATGATGCGATTTTGGAGCAGAATATTTAATACTCTCTCTGTCCCAAAATATTTTTCCACATCTATATTTTGGTAGAGATTAAGGATTAGTTAGTGAAAAGTGGCACTTCCCCTCTCATGCGCCACTGTACTTCTATTATAACAAACTCAAGGTTTTCTAACTAACTTCTTTTAGGGATATTGTTGGTAATTTATGCATACTAACACCCTAAAATAGAGGGTGGACAATTATTTTGGGACGGAGGGAGTAGTATTTAGTAGTCAACTGAAAATATTCTCCCGTTTGTGGCATGTATTGAATGAAATCATATATCTTGTTCATATCAAATTGGATGAAATGACTTACCAGAGCTCATTGCAATTGATATATTTAATCATTTAAACAAGATGCATGAGTACTTCTCTTCCAAGGAAATGTCCTCTGATTTGTAGTTATTTAGGAACAATTGAGGGTTTTACACTCCGGTTGCTTCATTTGAGGGACATTCCTGTGCAGTTGTGATTGTGAATGTAATTTCTGGGGTATACATCATCCAGTTTCTTTTTATTCGTTTGAAAATGCCCCTTGCATTCATTCCAGATATATCCCAACTTGCTGCTGAACTCTCTTTCTATTTTCTAAATGTTATTGTGTTTTGCTGTTGCACACCAGCTTCTTGTCCACCAGTTGCACCTTCAATAACTGCCACACTAACATTTTGAGGGCTCAAATTATTCCATATATTTGGAAGAAAACTTGCTTCTTCCATTGTAGCTATTACTTCTTTTCATTTCCAAAGTTGTTGCAGTTCATTCTTTCAAATATACTGACTGAATGTTATGCTGTGTAATATCGAGTTAGATGATGAGTAACATAGTATGTTGCCACAATGCCGCTCACTTACCATTGGATGCCATTTATTTATCTTCTGATTATAAGGTCTCCTGTTTAATGTTATATTTCTTGTGTAGGAGACCAACTACAGTGGAGGAAATTCTTACAATTGAGATCAAGCCAGGTTGGAAGAAAGGAACAAAAATTACTTTTCCAGAAAAAGGAAACGAACAGCGAGGTCTTATACCCTCAGATCTTGTCTTCATCATCGACGAGAAGCCTCACAGTGTCTTCAAGAGGGATGGCAATGATCTTATCGTAACCCAGAAGATATCTCTCGTGGAAGCTCTGACCGGTTACACTGCACAGGTCACGACTCTCGATGGACGGAATCTGACAATCCCCATTAACACCATTGTAAATCCGACATATGAAGAAGTCGTGAAGGGAGAGGGCATGCCGCTCCCCAAGGACCCCTCCAGAAAAGGGAACTTGAGAATTAAGTTCAATATTAAGTTCCCTTCCAAGCTTACCCCCGAACAGAAAACCGGCATCAAGCGGCTGTTAACATCTCCGTAAGCATTGGCTGTAGCTCGCCTCGTCTTCTACCAAACTCTTGTAAGCTTCCGATTTGTTTCCTTTGCTTGCTTTCATTCCGAAGAAGGAAGTTTATGCATCACTGTATCTGGGATTTGGTCACTGAACAGAAATTTAGCCGTTGACATTTTGTTTCTTTTACCGTTGTATCTCTTCTCCAGTCTTTTGTGAATGTTAATTTTTTTTACAAAATGCATTTTGCTTCTCTTGAATTGAAGAAATGTAAACTGCTCATTCACACACATCTACCTACCAAGGCCCATATATGAGCAGCCACTTATATTTTAAAGAAAAAAAAGTTTTATTTTAATAAATGACTGGCTGCAAAGCCTTAAGTTTTTGAGACAAACGGTCTGGAGTATAACAAAGTGATTTGGGGTTGACTTTTAAGTGACTATTTCTTTCGTACAAATGTTTGATATAGTCAACTCTCCATTTTCATTTTTCACTCAAGCTAGGATTAATTACATATTTTTAATACTATTTTGGAAGAATAAAAGAAATTATTTTGAGTAAAACTGGAATTCAAATCTTGACTGTATTTCAAAATTCAAAATGCAACTTAAGTCACAAGAATCAAGACATTGGATTCTATTCATGGATAGTAACTCTAAAAGAGTCCTCTATTTAATAAATTAAATAGTAAAATGGTTCGGTTCAATTTATAAAATAAAAGAATATTTAAATTACAAAAATAGCCTCTACAGTTTTGAGACAGTAATATTACCACCTAACAGACTTGTCGTTACATCCAACGGACTCACTAGGATTAGGATGCTTGCAATAACAAATTAACAAGGCGTAGGAGTGGACATAGTAAAAAAGTACCGCCTTTTTACTACACGTACTCGTCAACAGTTATAAATCTTCCGAACAATCGGAGATTCGGAGTGGAAGGAGCAATGTCTCAATTGGCGTTTTGCTCTTGACACTCTTTTTCTATTTCCCCAGTTTGTTTCGCTATTTTGGTCGCTCTCTTTCTCCCTCACGTTTACATGCATCTATATCTTTCTTCTTCTTCTTCTTCTTCTTCGATCTGTCCTCATGCTCTCTATCTCACACTCTTCTCAGAAAATTCAATTCCTCTCTGCAAATTCTGATTCGAACTCTCTGTGATACTGATCTCTGAATTTATTCCGGGTAAATGGAAATGGCTTCCAGTCCGCGAACCGTGGAGGAGATATTCAAAGATTATAGCGGCCGCAGAGCTGGAGTAGTTCGTGCTCTCACATATGGTGCTTCAATTTTTACTTTTTTCATGCTCTAATTTAATTTAATTAATTACTTTATTTCCTAAATGTGTTTTCTTTTTTATTCTTCTCAGATGTCGACGAATTTTATGGACTCTGTGATCCAGGTGAGCCTTTGTAGTAGCAGATCGAGGTCCAAGTTTTGTTTCTGTTGTTGTGATGGTGTCGCTTCTAATTTGATATCTGTAATTTGGTTACTTTCGTATCAACTGAGGTTAAAATGAAACAGGAAGGAAATGTTTTTTTAATTTCTCCTCCTCCTTTATTTATTTATTATTTTTATAATTTATTTAGTTGGAAGGAGAAATTGAAAAATGCTAAAACTTGTTTTTTTTTTTGGGTGGTTGGGTCTTGCTTGTTTAAATGGGTTTCAATTCTTATTTTTTGCTCCTCCTTGAATGGTAATTTAAATAAAACTGGGTTTTGTACTCTTTGGGCTTTATTTCAAAAGTCAAATTATGAACTTTAACACATTTCAATTCAGAGGCAACTGCCAAAAAGAGCTTTGCTGAATACTGTGGAAGATATTGTTGAGTGTTACTGTTCTTTTTCATGATAGAACTGAAAATTTGAAATATTCTGGTAATTCGTGTATGTGTGTGTTCTTGTTTTTAAGACATTGAAGAAAGCTCAGGGCTTTTGTTGATTTCTTCTCCTGTATTTTATCTTATCTTTTTTAATTTTATTGTAGATAAGGAGAATCTGTGTCTCTATGGACATCCAAATGAATCGTGGGAAGTAACTCTACCAGCAGAGGAAGTTCCTCCAGAGCTTCCTGAGCCTGCACTTGGTATTAATTTTGCAAGAGATGGCATGAACCGCAAGGACTGGCTCTCTCTGGTGGCAGTGCACAGTGATTCTTGGTTGCTATCTGTGGCTTTCTATCTAGGAGCCCGTCTTAATCGCAACGAAAGGTATATCATTTAGCATGGTTGTTGCATGCATTCATTGTTGATAATATTAGCTGTTGCAAAGGCATTTAATTGATTATATATTTCAAATTCTATTGGATTGAGTTGTTATATACTGTTTTATAAATGCTATTTTGTACAATGCATTCAATAGAAGTGGGACAGTTGCTGGCTGCCATTTCTGTACCATCTGGTAGGTGTCCCGATTATCAGTAATGGTCATGGTCTTACAACATGTGATGGATGTTCATCTTCACCAAAAATAGTAAACTGCATTAGGTTTCTCAAATCAGGTTGCTTTATATTGAAGAAAAAAAAAATCCTTTTCTTCATCTACTGAAATATGGGAGTACTTCCATTTCTATAGAAGACCTGCTTTCTTACAACGGCAGTAGTGGCTTTCACATCCTTCTATTGTAAATGACAAGTTTACTGATATCTACTTGCAATGCTAGTGAACATATCAACATTATGAATTGATAATGACATTTCATTTTGGAAGGACTTAACTCTAGAATGCCAGTGTTTATAAATATAATCTTAATACTGGAGAGGTGTACCTAACCACTTCACTTTGTCAGAGTTCAGTACAAGAGCTCACATATGTGTGATGTGTCATGCTTTAACTCATTCCAATAGAAAGCCTAGGCTACTCTCCATCCATGACATGGCCACTTCATGTGGTCATTATTTGCTATTCTATATTCAAGTACTTTTTGAAATATTACTCCCTAAATGTATCTCTTGTTATATTCTTTTTGACCCTCTAAGTGCTATCCATATAACCACAAGTTTTGACTGGAATAACTTCTTATTGGTTCATAATCTTCTTTTATGTGGCAGATATTTATTCACTTCTGGCTTATGGGCACTTTTTTCTTGTATCTGCATTCTCTCCTCCTTTGTCTTTCTTGTAGCTTTATAATACTTTTGCATATGGTTTATATGGAAAAACTGTCTCTTGAATGGAGTACGACTCTGTGTGTGTTTTGAGCGTGAACTGTTAGCTTCCAACCTTGGCTTTCAGAGATGGTGGGTTTAAATTAGAGATTATCCCGGGCTAGCATGATTGTAGTGACTACTTATGGTAGCACTTACTACATGTTAGGAATAGCATATAGGCAAAGTTATAAGGTTTGCAATATAATGTGAACTTAAACCGACTACTAAACTACAAGCGCATATAGTTGTTCCCTTTTATCTTTATCGTATTAGGAACCCAAAATATCTGGTCAACCGTGGGTATCAGTTATAAGGATTCAGGCTCCATTTTTTGTTGATCTTCTCCCGACATGATAGTATAGTTCTCTTTCTTTGTTTCTCCATGTTTTGGGTGCTTGGAATCTAAATGTTCTTCTAACTTGGAACATAGATCTTGAAGAAAGGTTGTGTCGTTGTGATGCTTACTAAACGGTTTGAGCCACAATACCACTCTTGGCTGTTCTGATGGATTTTCTTCGTTTTATTAATATCTATCTGGTTATTGAGATGGATTAGCCTGTCATTGTCTCTGTCTAAATGATTCAACCAATTAATAGCATTAACATAACACCAATATATATATTGGCTTTTCCAATATAAGCATATTTATCAAAGATATTAATTTATCCTATAATGTGATTCACTTCTTTCCGTTATCTTGGATATTTGGTTTTACGTTTATAGAATCAATCAAACATTGATTATAGGGTCTGAGGGTCATATACATCTCAGGTTGTGGATTTACTTTTCTACGTACATGGCAGTATGAAGTTTCTTGCATAGCCTGTTGATATAGTTTAGGTTTGGGGCTTATAGTTCTGGTGAATTGGATGTCCTGGGCATAATAGGCCACCAGTTATAATGAATATTCTATGCAGCTTACTCCTTTTATATTTGCAGTTCTTAGGCATAGTGAGAATTTCATTATTTGCATATTCTTATGCTATACTTTCTTGTATTTTGTAACTATATGTTACATGAATTACAGGAAACGCCTATTTAGCATGATGAATGATCTACCCACTGTCTTTGAAGTTGTGACAGAAAGAAAGCCCATAAAAGAGAAGCTCAGTGTGGATAGTGGAAGCAAGTCACGCGGAAGCACAAAGGTTAGATGGAATACTAAAATTTGAAGTTTTTAATCTACTGTGAGGTTTCAGAGACATTTTAAACTTTCCATTTCCTACATATATCATTACCTATGGAAGCTAAAAGTGGGGAATTAAGTCTTTGTAGAACATATCATCAAGTGGCATATACACAAGAATGTTGTTATGCTATAGCGTCAATACGGCATATAGTTAGTGAAGTAAATAATCATATTAGTGGATTGAGGATTGCATGCTGAAGTGGGGAAAGAAGTCTTATAAGCACATTATGTCATGTGGCATCATGGTGTGTATACTAGAATATTGTTATGCTATTATGATGTGGTTAGTATAGAAAGTAATTGTACGAGATTATTGAGGATTGTAGAGTAAACCTTGGTTTCCAAATATATAATACTTCCTGCAAGATAGGAATAAATTTACTACAGGATCAATTCAATTCAATTAATCGAGGTTTATCCTGGTTTTACTGTATCTAATAACAAATCTACGCTTCTTTCCCTATTAACCGAATTACTGTTGTTTGTAGAGAACAAATGACGGACAAGTGAAAAGTACCCCAAAACTCGCAGATGAAGTTTACGAGGAGGATGAGGATGAACGTAGCGATACCCTTTGTGGGAGCTGTGGTGGGAATTACAATGCAGATGAATTTTGGATTGGTTGTGATATCTGTGAGAAGTGGTTTCACGGGAAATGCGTGAAGATAACACCTGCCAAAGCTGAAAGCATCAAGCAATACAAATGCCCATCTTGCATGAAAAGGGGCAGACCGTAGTGAAACCAATGAAGGGAGCACAGCTTCGGTGTCTCTGACCAGCAGTAGCGTAGCAATATGATCATCATCGTGTAATGAATTTGTTGTTGTCGTGTAGTTGTAATGTCTGTCTGTTTATAGCTAATGATTTCAGTGGGGTTGAAGTTTTCTTCCTCTGCTAAACACTACATATCTCCAATGTTCACTTATATATATCTTAATTAGAATCTCTTCATTTACGACAGATTATTCATGAATAATATTTGACATTGTTAGTGCTACTTGTTCTGTATTTGGTTGCTCTGTGTGCTGGCTTTGACTTTTTAGTTCTTTTCTAGGCCTCAGATTCTTGGATTTAGCAAATGACCCCGAAACAGGTACGTAAATTAACACGAGTTATTTGAAATTGTTGGACTCCTTGGAACCTAGATTTTTCCGACAATACAAGACAGGAAGTGGCATCTCTCTGAGGTAGCTAGCTTGGCTTTGTGCATATCGCATCCTTAGCTGTTGTGACTGCTACACCTGGTTTTGTACAGTTGCTTAGTTTCATAATTATATTAAACTATCTGTCCCCAAGAGGAGGCCACTGCCATGCAACTCTTGTATTTGCTTGGCCACCAATAATCTCAGGGTCAGCTGAAATAATATATGGGTTCGAGCAGTCGATCAGATGGGTCCGGGAAGGAGAGAATGCGGTGGACGCAAGAGTTGCATGATTTATTTGAAGCAGCAGTGAATCAGCTTGGTGGTGCTGACAGTAAGTTGTTTGATTAGTTAGTTACTAAAAAGATGATCTGTTTGTTGCTCTGTTTGATCTTCAGTTACTGATGATATGTGTTTCCTTGCAGGAGCAACACCAAAGGGTATCTTGAAGGCTATGAACATCAAAGGGCTCACAATCTATCATGTCAAAAGCCACTTGCAGGTTTCGATCTCTCCCTTCCTCGATCTCTAACAATCTCTAATATTGTCATGCCAAATACTAAGGGCTTGTTTAGAATTGTGTACATCAAGTTGGTCGAACTTGAACTAAATATATTCACAGTCCATCTCGTAGAATATATGATCACTTGAAAGAAAATGGATCATCTAGGTCTAGTGACTGAAGGTTGATCGTGAAACTAAAATGGTGTACCGCATAAAGTAAAACATGTATCTTTAAGTGTTTGAGATCGACTCATATCACATCCAAGTGTACCGATTGAAGGTTGATCGTGAAACTAAAACGGATTAAAGAGTAAAAACATGTATATCTAAATCTGAAGTCGCCAATATCTTATATGGGTTGACCTCACTATGTATTTTTATTGGTTAACATAAACAAACAATTTTTATCTTAACAGTACTATGGCTCGAGTTGAATTTATTTTAGTCTTAAACCTAAGCAAAATCATGGGTAAATTTGGGAATGAAACACCCACAAGAGCTACAAGAGCCTCAAACTTTTTGTGGAGAAACCTCCTACCAGGCCTCTTACGAAACTCCAATGTCTAAAAAGATTTGTTCTTTCCTCCAACAATAAGACATCTTTTGGTTTAATGTCTATAGACATTCAAGAGTCGAGTAGACCTCTTAAACAAGCACTAATAGGAATGTGTTTGTAACATATACGAACAAGCCGTTAAATTAATATAGCTCATGCATGCTAAGATCATCTTTTTGGCTTTGAAAGATCAGAGGACATAATTTAGTGTTGAAAATAAATCGTATTTGGGGTAGTTTCTCTTAAACAACTTGATGTCACGTATCATATTCTTTATTTTAAGTGTCTTCCTCGTAATCTTGATCTACTTGGTTAGATCCAAAAAGTTTCAGCACCCTTGAAACTCGGTGATTCATGTAATACTTTCTATGACAACATGTAAGCTCTTTGATGATGCCTTTTATATATAATTAAGCCCTCTTGATTTGTAATATGTTCTTATTGAATTTTCAGAAATATAGGATCTCAAAGTTCATTCCAGAATCTACAAGCAGTAAGTTTGAAAACTCCCTCCCAATATTAATTAGTAGTAGTAGTTAAAAACTCAAAAATTTCAAATAATCAAGAAAATTAACTATGCAGTTTATTTTGTGCAGGAAGCAAGTTTGAGAGGAGAAGTATTTCAGAAATACTGCCTAATTTCAGCACAACATCGTGAGTTATTTATTGCTCACTCAAATTAACCTCTTATTCCTATATACAATTTGTGATTATCAACAAGACCTTAGATTATCATGAGCAAAATGTGCAACTGCACGAGACCCCTAACTGAGGAGGACCCAATTTTTTAATAGATGTAACAAGAAGAATATTTTTTTCTTCAGTTCATTCAATTATCCCAAAAGAAGTCAAATACTGAATTGTGACTTCTAAAGTTGCCGATGAAAATAAAAAAAATAAATGAATAAATAAATATAAATTCCGAAAACAAGCGAGTGATGAACAGTGAAATCGACACACATTGTAATCATCAAGAATCGTTAATCAGAGCCGGTGAGAACCGCCGGATCTCAATCCAGATGTGAAATAATGAACTTTTTATTTTAACACATGGCCTCCAAAATAATTGAGACCACCCTAATTATCATTAATTTGATCTCTTTAATTGTCTTGAATGTGATTGAATAATGTTGGCAGTGCTGCTCAACTTAAGGAAGCATTACAGATGCAACTGGAAGCACAATGTCGAATGAGTGATGAACTTGAGGTACACAAAATTTAACAAAAAATCAACATCAAATACACTACACAATAACATATGCATATATAACCTGCTATGTTTGTTTAATACGGAGTATTTGATTTGAAGGTTCAAAGGAGCTTAAAGCTAAAATTTGAAGCCCAAAGAAGATTCCTGGAAAGAATAGCCGATGAGCAGAGAATTCGGGTTTGTGTAACAAAATCTAACAAACCCTTCTCTCCAACATCACTGCCTTCACTTTGCGAAGAATCCGAGTCAAATGTCAGAGAATTCGAATCAGATTCAGACCCAGACAGGAACGAGATACAATCCGAAGAACAATTTCGAGGTCCGAAAAGAGCTAAGCTTGAAAATAATCATGTTTTGCAGCAAAATATGATTAATATGAAAGAAAGCAGTGAGATGATGAGCTTTCCTTGGAACCAGCTCATGCCCAATTTCTTTTAATTTCCATGATATAGAAAAATAAGAATATTAATGATGATGAGTTTAATATTGTTGGAAATATTCGGTTGCTTTCGTAATAGAAGAATATTGAGGTGAGCTTCTCTTTCTTTCTGGAAGATATTGAAAGCAACCCAAATATTTCCAGCAAAATATTAAATATTACTGTATTATGTATTCATGAGGCCTATTGCTCATAATTATGTATTTGAAATAAAACTATTACGCTTAATTGTGTTACTAGAATGATTTTGTTGTTGTTATTCTTGTTAATTAACTACAAGATCACTTCTCTGAGGTCATATACCAAAACGCATATATAATTTAAGGATCAAAGTAATTAAACCAATATTCACTGCAAGAAAATCATTAATATTCTGCGACGATCTCTCTCTTGGATTTCACAATTCTTGGCGATTCAAACTTCATATGCGATGAATTAATGTTCAAGAACACAAAAGATCTCTCTCTACTATATGACATTCTTGCGCAAAATGGTACTTTTTTCAGTGTTAATATAACTTTGCCTTCAACATGAACATACACTTAATTGTTCAAAATTGCATATTCAGAGTTTCAATGATGCCCGATAACATGTAGCTTGCTTGTTCACCCATAACTGGACAATCATTTAGACTATATTATGCAAATTAAAATTTTCTTGAACTCTCTTACTAATTAGCTTCAATGACTGTTCGGATACAATGAGCATTCTTTCAATTTTCTTGCAAACTTGAACTCGCTTTTGAACACATGGATTCATTTTCATCTCATAACATGATATCTACGTACGAAACATACATATTCAATATTTTTATTATTGATATCATATAAAGATATATCTTTGATCTAGATCAAATATATTTTCTAATTAAAAGCAACTGAGACATGTTATTTTATTCTTTTATTTTTCGAAAAGAGGATTGAGACATGTTATATTAGATTTGATTACGTGGGTCAAAATGGAACACACCATGAGCTCCACTAGAGTGAAAAAAATAGACGGTGGTTAAAAACTCCTATCACATCCATATCATTCCGTTGTTGCCTAAATTCTGATAGGAAGGTAGGCAACATATATTTTTTATTATTATTATTATTAACATTCACTTGACGAGTTCCATCAAATAATGCAATTTTTTCTTCAATTGGCAGAACCAAACATGCCGTATGTGCAACATATGGTTCCAATTTATGGGCATATAGTTCGTTTGGTTTCATGAATTGGCACAATGAGTACTTTCATATCAAAAAGCCATTGGAAGCAAAACTTGTCACATGGTTCAACAAAAACATGTTTCCTCCATTCTTGCATGTAATTACAACCTCCAAATTACTGTCATTTAGTATAGGAAAATCTCATCATACAAATTCTAATAAACTTTAAGTACATACGTATAGTCTCTGTACGGGTCAATATCTTCTGCTACGCGCAACATGTGCTATGTATATTTGAACGTTATTATTGATATATCATTATTATAGAGTCCCACACACATGTAAATAGAGATATAGGAATATATCTCTTCAATTTTTCAAAAACTTCACACATTTATATATATGGTCATGCTCAATCCATACTTTAGTTGTTCGGAAGATGCATACTTTATACCTGCCACATTTATAATTTTCACGACTTTACATAAAACATAGTACTTACATATATCTTAGACGAAGCTAAGATGCATAGTCATTCGAGCCGTCACAAAAACCATTGTATATTTGAGACGAAAACTAACATGCATATATAGTCATTCGAGCCTTACACAAAGCATATACGATACTTATATATCTAAAACAAAGCTAACATGCATAGTCTTTTAGTCGTTACACAAAGCATAGTACTTACATATTTTAGACGAAACTAAGATGCATAGTACATACTGAAAGCAACAGATGATCATCTTGAAAAGATTAAGGATTCAACTTGTGCCTTGCCGTAAGGACCATTTTTCCTAATGTAAACTCTATACTCATCAAACGTCATTGCCGGGTAGAGAGCCGGCCGGTGGTCAGACACGAGCTCCTTGGCCGGTTGGATGGGCAAATCACTCTTAGGGTTATAAAACAAAGCCAACGAAACTCGTTCTTTGATCGAATTCACAACCACTCTGTGCTCCACGCTCTTGTAATATCCATTGCTCACCACCTACATACGCGAGCATACAAACACAGATAACATTCTCAAGAAATTAAACGACCGTAACATGAAATAAAAGTATACAATCAATCACAAGTACTCATGCCTGCATCTGATCCGCCAAGTTGACAATGAAAGCATTAGGAATAGGGTTAATATTGAGCCAATGTCCATCTTTAAGGACTTGGAGACCGGCCACGTCAGGGTCCGGGAGGAGGACGGTCAAGCCGCCTGGGTCGGAGTGCGAAGAGATGCCTAGGGTGAGCTCGGGTTGGGGACACTTTGGGTAGAAATTGACCCTCAAGCAAGCACCAATGTCCTCTCCTCCGAATGCTTTTTGGAGATGGTTTTCTTCGAGTCCAAGGTTTATGGACAGTACTTTCATCAACTTTCCACATAATTTTACGGTTTCTTCACCGTATTCTTCTACCAATTCCCTGTGCGCACATAAATTTTAGCATACAATCAAAGGGTCTAGTTAAGGTGAAATATTTTTAACTATTTAAATTTTTTTTAAGTGACTCGTATTATTCAAAATTGAAATTTCAACAAGGTTCTATAAGTTTACCCATCTCTAAAGCTACCTCAAACTCGAACGAAAACATGGGTTACCAGATTCACAAATTTACTAACGAAGTAGATAGCAAAATCTATACCTACAAACTTAAACTAAAGTACAGTTGACCATAACGGAGTTGATTTTCCTTCATGATTACTTGTTAGGTTGACCAAGAAAATATGCTCAATGATTATTTCCTGAAAACATTATGTCTTACGGAGTAATTTTTTTTTTTTTTTGAATTTCAATACATAATAATTTTATTGAGAGATATAAATTTGTAATACTCTGCATGTTAGGAGAAAAATACATCTGAATCTAGAATAAAACTTTATTGAGATTAAAAAAAAAAAAAACATTCTGATATATGGGTCAAATTTATTAAGATGATATAGTTTAATTAGCTTGTTTAATTTGAATTAGCTTGTCAAAATTTCTATTATGTGTGACGTACTTATATTATACTACCTCCGTTTCAAAATAAGTGTCGTTTTAGAGTCTAATTTTTGTTTCAAAATAAGT
>JAYMTK010002010.1:0-14816 GCA_036897405.1 Pelargonium myrrhifolium | reverse complement strand
GCATTAAAATGATTATAGTATGATTCTTTTGAAAAACTATAGGATGGAAAAAAATACATAGGAGAAGTTCAAGCAGTCAAGCAAAAATTGTAGGAACCATAGGGTCAATAGCAGGGGCTTTTGTGGTCACACTCTACAAAGGACCAGCATTAATGATGATGAAGCCCTATATCTCATAATCTCATCAACAACAATCAAATTGGATCTTTGGAGGACTCCTCCTTGCAGGAGAAGCATTGGCTATTTCAGCTTCATACATTGTGAAGGTCAGCTTGGACACTTAATTGAGTACTGTAGGTACAGTGGCTAATCACCTCTTCTCATTCTGTTCAGCTTCAAATTGTATATATGTTGGGAATTCTTGCAGACTTTAGTTATGAAGAAGTACAAGGCACCGATTCTCATTCTTTTTTACAGCTTCAGCTTTGGTACCATTCTGTCCTCCATTTATTGTGCGATTGTGGTTGAAGACTCGAGTGCTTGGAAGTTAAGCCTTGATATGGGGTTGGTTGCTGTTTTGTATGCAGTAAGTAGATATTTTCTGTTGTCACCTCATTGACTTTGTTATGTTAGAACATAACCTTTTTATAATTGTTTGTGTAAGTTTTTAATTTCTAATGTGCAGGGATTTGCAACATTGGTGATTTTAGGCTTGGGCATATGGTGCCTGTGGAAGACAGGACCTCTTTATGTTTCTATGTTCAAGCCATTGTGAATCATATTTTCTGTTGTCATGAGTGTTGTCTTTTTAGGAGATGTTATCTCTCTTGGAAGGTAAATATTATGAATTTGTCTTTCTTTCAACATTATAAATGTTATAGGCACAAGGCAACAATGTCCTCATTTGTTTGTGAGTTTTCTTGCAGTTTCATGGGAGCTGTAATAATTGTGGTCGGGTTTTACATGGTTATGTGGGGAAAGGCGAAAGAGAAGCATACAGAGATGGTGAATGGAGAAGAAAGCTTGGTATCATCCAGCAACAAGGTCCCTTTGTTGCAGAACAAAATAGAGAACATTTAAGTTTCCTATACGATTCTGATAGATTTGTAAAGTTTAAGATGAACAGTTTGGTTTGGAGCTAGTCTCCTATATTCATTTGTTAATTCTTATTGGTTATTTTATGTTTCTCAAGAGCTCATGATTCTTGATTATTTATGTTTATGATCAAGTTTCCTGAAAAATAATGACTACTGTGATTTTTCACATGAAGAGTCTGGTTTTGGGACTAGTCTTGTCAATGTTTTCATGTGTAAATGTCTGTGGCTTGTTTCTTGTTTGGTTTTAGGTCTAGTATTTCCTGATAGGTTTATAATATTAACAATCTTTAAACCCTGACTAATACGTGCAACTAATGAAGTTATTAATTAGGCTTTATAAAGATTTTCTCTAACCAATAATAATAGGGTTGTTGAAGCTCAAAAGGAAGATGATACATTCTAGTCCCAATCAACATGTTATATTTTTTTTTCCAGTAAACTCTTGATCCATTTTCATATCCAGATCGATTAACGTATAATCCTATAATATTATATTCATGTTCAGCAAGATAGGAAATATATATTTCTTCTTCTTTTCTTTTTTTGATGGGATATATATATTTCTTGAACAATAATGAGACACTGTGGCTTGTTTCTTGTTTGGTTTGTTGATTTTCGGTAAAGTAATTCAAGAGCCTCTATATGATTCTTGTCTTCTTGATTGCTCAGGTTTATGGTATAATTTTTCTGTCCTAAAATCTTGACAGATCGATAATGATCCTATGATATGATATTTTTAAGTCAACTCCTGTCCTCTTTCCATAATTAGATTAATGTATAATCCTATGATATGATTTTTTTTACTTATCGGCAAACGATACTTTGTTTATTAAATCAAATGGAACACATAGTACAAATGAAAGGAGCATAAAAGCTCCAATGAAGGAGGATATAATATTGAAATCATTCCCAAATTGATAACACCAATTGTGTCTAGGCAAGATCCGCCGGTCGATGATATGATATGATATGATATGATACGATATGATACGATATGTATGTTCAACAACGAGCTAGCTTCTCTCTCTATATATAATATATATAAACAATAAAATGAAAGTTATTTATTAATTTACTTTAGGATCAATAATTAGTTGGGATTTCTCTTACTTGCTGGCACTTGTGTCTCTGGTGTTACTGGAACATCTTTACATGTTTTTGTGCTCAAGGTTCAAGCCCTTCAAGCACATTTATTTTTTCTTCTTCTGGTGTCATAGTCCTTTTAAGTGTTTCTGAATTTTTGCAATCAGTTGCTTAATTAGGTGTTTTGTGAGATAAATCGATCTTGAAATTAAATCTTCACATATACATGAATCAAAACATCTCTCAAATATTCTCAATACCAATAACCAACAAATCAAGATAAGCGGATTTTGGAGTTTGGACGCAAACAGGGGCCAATCTTGAGATGCTCTTTTTGTCTTTGAGCATGTGGTATACTAAGAACAATCACATTATTGTACAGGCTGTCACAATATTTATAATCACGTAGGACATTAATCATTATAATTTGTTGGCATAAAACTGTCATAATCGATCTGTATTAGTTTCTGTCGCAAAGTCACATACAAGAGATACATATACATATACATATATATATATATATAAACCACATGTATCATGAATTATGTATATATGTGTAAGCCACATGTATCATGAATAACATATTTTAATACTTATAAAAAAAAACAGTCCTTTAGTTCGACTAATTAGAGTAATATGTCCATAAAATAGTATACAAGTGCCTATTTTAGCATTAGCAGGATTGATTCTGAGTTTTATTGTAGAAATGGGATTGGAATGGTTCAGTGATGTTGGGCCTTATGCAGGAATGGTGATGGTGAATCTGGCTTTAGTTAGCAACATGGTTGTACTGAAAGCAGCCATGTCTCAAGGCATTGATAAATATGTCATTATACTCTACTCCAATGCCCTCTCCTGTTTCCTCTTTTTTCTTTGTTCCATCATCTTCCACAGGTTTGCAGCTTCTTTATCTTTTCATGCTCCATAATTGTTTTTGTGAACCTAAAGCTATATATAACTATATTACTATATTATGAAATTTTATTGAATTTGATTGTTGACAGATCAGCATCATCGCGTCCCCCGCTCACCTTCAACATAATTTGTGGACTCGTTTTGATTTCAGTAATCGGGTTGGTAACATGTATAAGTTCTTGCTCATAAATTGTTCGGCACATATATGTTTTCTTTAAATTCATGTCAGTTATCAGTACATGTAAGTAGTAAGTTTCTTGAAGAATTCTTGATTCATATTGCTGATTGAAATCAAGAAGATGGCACGATTCAGTTGCTAGAGTTTAAGCCTCTTTCTTTTTTTCTTTTTATGAAGTTTTTCGGGGCAGATTTGTGGATATGCTGGTATACAATATAGCTCTCCAAATCTTGGGATGGCTGTGCTCAATATCATTCCAGCTCTCACTTTCATTCTTGCCATCATTTTCAGGTTCTTCTCTCTTTCTGATAATCACAAGAACTAGGACATGAGACAAAACCTTAGCATTAAAATGATTATAGTATGATTCTTTTGAAAAACTATAGGATGGAAAAAATACATTGGAGAAGTTCAAGCAGTCAAGCAAAAATTGTAGGAACCATAGTGTCAATAGCAGGGGCTTTTGTGGTCACACTCTACAAAGGACCAGCATTAATGATGATGAAGCCCTATATGTCATCATCTCATCAACAACAATCAAATTGGATCTTTGGAGGACTCTTCCTTGCTGGAGAAGCGTTGACGATTTCTGCTACATATATTGTGATGGTCAGCTTGGACACTTTAATAAATTACAGTGACTAATCATTTTTCAGCTTATAATTGTATGTTGGTATCATTCTTGCAGACTTTAGTTCTTAAGAAGTACAAAGCACCACTTCTCATTCTGTTTTACACCACCAGCTTAAGTACCATTCTGTCAACTGCATACTGTCTGATTGTAGTTAAAGACTCGATCGCTTGGAGGTTAAGACTTGATATGGGGTTGGTTGCTATTTTGTACGCGGTAAGTGGATACATATATATCTCAGTTTCATATTTAATTTGATGAGTGATTGCATATCTTTCGTTTGTGTAAGTGTTAAATTTCTAATGTGCAGGCAATTGCAAAATTGGTGATTTTAGGCTTGGTCATATTGTGCCTGTGGAAGACTGGACCTCTCTTTGTTTCCATGTTCAAGCCATTGGGAATCATATTTTCTGTTGCTATGAGTGTTGTCTTTTTAGGAGATGTTCTCTGTCTTGGAAGGTAAATGTTGTGACATTGTCTTTCTTTCAACATAAAAAGTGTTGTACTCACAAGGCAACGATGACTTTAATGTTTTTCTTTTTCATCATGTCATTTGTATATTGTGAAGAAAGGAAGTCATCAGTTAATTGTTTCTGAA
Organism: Pelargonium myrrhifolium; assembly: GCA_036897405.1. Taxonomy (NCBI): domain Eukaryota; kingdom Viridiplantae; phylum Streptophyta; class Magnoliopsida; order Geraniales; family Geraniaceae; genus Pelargonium; species Pelargonium myrrhifolium. The sequence continues at coordinate 10,374 of JAYMTK010002010.1, read as the reverse complement.
TTTTCTTGCAGTTTAATAGGAGTAGTAATAATTGTGATCGGATTTTACGCGGTTATGTGGGGAAAGGCTAAAGAGAAGCACACAGAGATGGTGAATGGAGAAGAAAGCTCGGTATCATCCAGCAACAAGGTCCCTTTGTTGCAAAACAAAATAGAAAACATATAAGTTTCATATCGGGACGTCGGGTTTTATGTGGGGAAAGGCCAAAGGGAAGCATAGTGCAGAGATGGAAAAAGGAGTAGAAAACTCAGTATCATCTTGCAAGTTTCCTTTCTTGCAAAACTAGATAAAAGACATAGATTTCCTGAACAATAATGAGACTCTTATAAATGTCATATACAATTCTGGTATATACTTGTAAATTGTAATATGAACAGATAGGTTTGGGGACTAGTCTCTGTATATATTCATTTGTTAATGTATCTAGCTTGTTTCTTATTGGTTATTTCAAGTTTCTCTCAACAACACATGAATCTTGATTCTTTGGGTTTATGATATTACAAATCTTGAAACCATGAGGTCCATGAACAATACTGATAAATCAATATAGTCTTCAAGATATTGCAGTACCTACCGACTAATAAGTTATTAATTTGTCTCTAACCAATAAGTGTTTATAACTTGTAAGGGTATATTCTCGTCCCTGACAATATATTATTTTTATAGAAATCAACTCCTTGTCCTCTTTTCATATTAGATTAATGTATAATCCTATGTTATTATATTCATATTCAGCAATTAGCATGTCAGATCTTTGTTTTTACTGAATCTGCTTTTCAGAGGTCTTAATTAACAATGCCTCCACTTGATCATAAAACACATCACAATAGACAAAACAAAAAGGATTTTTAACTACCAATTGCCTCAGAGAGTAAGGGAGGAGAGAATCCACCATTAAAGAGATCTAAAAGCAACAACAATATTGCATTTGATCCTGAGTTTGTGTTCAAGTTCTCTTTCTAGAGATGGGATTGAAGTGGTTTACTGATCTTGATAATGTATTACCTTTTTCCGGAATGGTGATTATGATTTTGTTGCTTGTTGGTTCTATGGTTTTAAACAAAGCAGCCATGTCCCAAGGAATGGATAAATATGTCATGGCTGTGTACTCTGGTGTTCTCTCTACTCTCATCCTCCTCCCTCTTTCCATCTTCTTTCGCAGGTCTCTTTTCTTCTTCTCAGGCTTCTCAACATATATGCTTTTCTTGTGCTTCAGCTACTTGTTCATAACTAACTTTTCTACTTCTTGAATTTGGTTATTTTCAGATCTGCTTCATCGCGTCCTCCACTCACCTTTGAAGTACTTTTTGGATTAGTCTTTCTTGCAGCAATTGGGTTTGTAAAAGAAGATTAATTCATGTCACTTTCTCTGCTTGAAACTCTTTTGATTCTCTTATTGTGCAAAAAGTGGCATTCTTGATTCATTTTCTTGATTTCTACCATGTTTGTGAAGTTCTATGGGGCAGTTCTGCGAGTATTATGGTATACAATACAGCTCTCCTACTCTTGGGACAGCCATGCTCAACCTCTCCCCTGCTTTTACTTTCATTCTTGCCCTCATTTTCAGGTTCTCTTCCACTCTTTTTTTGTCAGATTATCGGCATTTTAGCTCGTGTAGCTTCGGTGTTCTATATTCTTGAACTTGGTCATACTAGGATGGAAAATCTCCATTGGAGAAGCTCAAGCGGCCAAGCAAAAGTTGCAGGAACCATAGTGTCAATAGCAGGGGCATTTGTTGTGACATTCTACAAGGGACCAGCAATGATGAAGACTATGGCTCTTTCACTTGATCAACAATCAAATTGGATCCTCGGAGGATTCTTCCTTGCAGTTGAAGCACTCGTGTATGCAGCTGCGTACATTGTGCAGGTCAGCTTGAACTCTTACAATGAAGAAATCACATGTCTGCAACTAATTGTTTTCAGCTTAATTGTTACTGAGAATTCTTGCAGGCTTTAATCCTCAAGAAGTTCCCGGCAGTGGTTCTCGTCATGTGTTACATTTTCTCCTTTTGCACCATTATCTCCATTGCAATTTCTCTGATTGTAGTTAAAGACTCGAGTGCTTGGAGGTTAAGACTTGATATTGGGTTGGTGGCCATTGTGTATGGAGTAAGTGGATACATATTTAAATAGCAACTCATGTCTCAAATTTCATTTCTTGATAAGTGTTATGTCACACCCATTTGATCCCTATTTTTACAGTAGCAATTAATCTTTGAAACTTACAGTCAGTTGCAGGAACGTTACGTTTTGGCTTGAGCCTATGGTGCGTGGGGAAGACAGGACCTCTTTATGTTTCTATGTTTAAACCTTTGGCAATCATATTTGGCGCTGTCATGAGTGTTGCCTTTTTAGGAGATGTTCTCTGTCTTGGGAGGTAAAAATCAGTCCAAATAGAAAAAATGGTGTTCCTTTTTCAACACAAATCAGCTCAAATGTTGTAGGCAACAATCACTTGCAGGTGTTCCCATTTAACCAAGGAAATGATCAATTAATTACTTGTTTCTGATATTTCTTGCAGTTTGATTGGAGCTGTTATAATCGTGGCCGGGTTTTATGCTTTTATGTGGGGAAAGGCTAGAGAGAAGGATAGTGCAGAGATGGAAAATGGAGTAGAAAGCTCAATACCATCCTGTAACAAGGTCCCTTTGTTGCAAAACAAGATAGGAGATGTATAGATTTCTTGAACAATAATGAGAATGTGAAGTCTTGTGAATTCATATTCATATGTAAATGTCGCTTGTTTCTTGTTTGGTTCTTGTTGAGGTTCTCTATGATTCTTGTCTTCTTGATTGCTTAGGTTTCTGGGATAATCAATCTTGAAATATTCACGTATGATCAAATCCACCCTCCAATGTTCTGAATCAAGAGGCAATATTTTACATTTCAGGCCTGAACTGATAGATGTCAGACAAAGAAACAGTCAGATGTTATAAAAAATTGTAAGCCAATAATGATAATTTTCAGGCCTAATTGTTAATATAAGCCAATAATAATATAGGAACAGTTCCATAAAGAGCTATGATTTGTGCAAGAAGGAATAAACCATGGTCTTGGCAGAGTCTTTACAGCAAGAAATTGTTGTCTCTAGCCAATAAATAGGGTAAGTTGTTGAGCTTCAAAAGGAGGAGCATATATTCATGTTCCAAATCAACATATTTTTTGAAGTCAATTCTTGGTTCACTTTCCATATATAGATTAATGTATAATCCTATGATATTTATTTAATCTGTCGCTCTTTCTTTTTATTTAATCTGCATTACAGGCGGCTGTAACTAACAATGCCTCCACTCTTTAAAAAACACATCATAGCATAAAAAACAAAAAGATTTTTTAATAGTACCATTTGTCAACCATTAAACAGACCTGAAAGCAACAACAATACTGCTATTGAATCTGAGTTTGTGCTCGCATTTGCATTCTAGAGATGGGATTGAAGTGGTTTACTGATCTTGACAATGTACTGCCTTTTGCCGGTATGGTGGTTATGATTCTGTCACAGGTTAGCTCTATGTTAATAAGCAAAGCAACAATGTCCCAAGGTATGGATATATATGTCATGACTGTGTATTCTGGTGCTCTCTCTTCTCAAGCTTCGGATCAACTCATATGCTTTTGTTGCGCTTTTCATCTACTTGCTAAACACTAATTTCTATTTTTCTTCCTTGAATTTGGTTAGTTTTTAGATCAGCCTCATCGTGTCCTCCACTCACATTTGACGTACTACGCGGATTAGTCTTTCTTGCAGTACTTGGGTAGGTAATATAAGAATAGTTCAAGTCACTTTTTCTGCTAAAGTTTCTTTCTTGATTTCAAGTTTCTTCTTCTTTTTCCATATTTGTGAAGTTCTTTGGGGCAGATCTGTCAGTACTTTGGTGTACAATACAGCTCTCCAACTCTTGGGACAGCCACTCTCAATCTCATTCCGGCTTTTACTTTCATTCTTGCTATCATATTTAGGTTGTCCTCCTCCCTTTTTTGTCTGATAATCGGCATTTTAGCTCATGTAGCGATAATGTTTTAAATTTCTTGAATTTGGTCTTACTAGGCTGGAAAAACTACATTGGAGAAGCTCAAGAAGCCAAGCAAAAGTTGCAGTAACCATAGTGTCAATAGCAGGGGCATTTATTGTGACATTCTATAAGGGACCAGCAATTATGAAGAATATGGCCTTTTCACTGAATCAAGAATCAAACTGGATCCTTGGAGGATTCTTCCTTACAACAGACGCCTTGATTTTTGCGGTTGGGTATAATACTATAATGTGCAGGTAATGAAGAAACTTTTATTAAGTATTAACCTGCAGTTAATTATTCAATTCAGCTCAACTTCCGTCGGGAATTCTCGCAGGCTTTAGTCCTCAAGAAGTTTCCAGCAGTGGTTCTTGTGATGTTTTATATCATCTGCTTCTCTACCATCCTCTCCACCGTAATTTCTCTGATTGTAGTTAAAAACTCGAGTGCTTGGAGGCTAAAACTTGATATGGGGTTGGTAGCTGTTGTGTATGGAGTAAGTGGATTCATATTTGCATCAAAACTCTTGTCTCAATATCATATTTTGTCTTCTTGATTCATGTTGTGTTACACTCATTTGAATCCTATTCTGAGAATAGCATTTAAACACTTAGGCAGTTGCATAACAAGATGGAAGACATATAGATTTCCTGAACTATTATGAGAATCATATAAGTTTATTATACTATTCTGGTATATACTTGTAAATTTCAACATGAACAGATTGGTTTGGGGACTAGTCTCTATATTCATTTGTTAATGTATCTAGCTTGTTATTTCTTATTGGTTATTTCAAGTTTTTCAACAACACATGAATCTTGATTCTTTAGGTTTATGATATTACCAATCTTGAAACCATGACCAATACTGATCAAATTTATTCAGTATTGACTATTCAATATTTGCAATACATTCCAACTTATTAATTAGGTTCTATAAAGATTGTTGAGCCAATAAGTAGGGTTAGTTGTTGAAGCTTTTTGAAGAGGAGGATATATTCTTGTGATCTTGTACCAATAAGTGTTTTTTTAAGTCAACTCCTGGTCCTCTTTCCATAACTAGTTTAATGTACAATCCTATGATATTATATTCATGTTCAGCAATGAGACAAACTTTCCAGCTCTCTTTTTATTTAATATGCTTTCTAGGGGGCCGCAATTAACAATACCTCCACTCTCAAAAAAATACATAGTAATAGACAACAAAAAGATTTTTTTATGCTACCAATTGCATCCAAGTAAGGGTGGAGACCTGAAAGAAACAACAATACTGCTATTGATTCTGAGTTTGCTTTCGCATTCGCTTTCTAGAGATGGCATTGAAGTGGTTTACTGATCTTGATAATGTATTGCCTTTTTCTGGGATGGTGATTATGATTCTGTTGATTGTTAGTTCTATGGTTTTAAACAAAGCAGCCATGTCCCAAGGAATGGATAAATATGTCATGGCTCTGTACTCTAGTGCTCTCTCTGCTCTCATCCTCCTCCCTCTTTCCATCTTCTTCCACAGGTCTCTAATTCCTTCTTCTTAGGCTTATATATGTGTGTGTGCGGGCGCTTTTGCTGTTCTTCGTCGTCTACTTGTTTAACACCAACTTTTTCTTCTTTTTTCTTGAATTTGGTTATTTTCAGATCAGCTTCATCGCGTCCTCCACTAACCTTTGATGTACTTTGTGGATTAGTCTTTATTGCAGTACTTGGGTTGGTAAAAGAAGATTCAAGTCTTTTTTTGCTTGAAATTCTGAGAACTCGGAGATTTTCTTTTGTTTTTCTTGTTGTGCTTAAGTTTCTTCTCTTTTCCATGTTTGTGAAGTTCTTTGGGGCAGATCTGTGAGTATTTAGGCATACAGTACAGCTCTCCAACTCTTGGGACGGCCGTGCTCAACCTCTCACCTGCTTTTACTTTCATTCTTGCCCTCATTTTCAGGTTCTCCTCCACTCCTTCTTTTGTCTGATTATCGGCATTTTAGCTCGTGTAGCTTTAATGTTCTATGTTTTTTGAATTTGGTCTTATTAGGCTGGAAAAACTCCATTGGAGAAGCTTAAGCAGCCAAGCAAAAGTTGCAGGAACCATAGTGTCAATAGCAGGTGCTTTTGTTGTGACATTCTATAAGGGACCAGAAATGATGAAGACTACGGCTCTTTCACTTAATCAACAATCAAATTGGATTCTTGGAGGATTCTTCCTTGCAACTGAAGCATTGATGTTTGGAGGAGGGTATATTGTGCAGGTCAGCTTCGACACTCACAAAATGAAGAAATTTTCAATTAAGAACTGCAACTGATAAAATTCAGCTAAACTTTTGTCGGGAATTCTCGCAGGCTTTAGTCCTCAAGAAGTTTCCAGCAGTGGTTCTCATGATGTTTTACATAGTCAGCTTTGCTACCTTTCTCTACACCGCAATTGCTCTGATTGTAGTTAAAGACTCGAGTGCTTGGAGGTTAAGACTTGATATGGGGTTGATTGCTATTTTGTATGGAGTAAGTGCTTGCTCAGTTTCATTTCTTGATAAGTGTCATGGTACACCCATTTGAGTCCTATTTTGAAAATCATATTTAAATGTGTAGGCAGTTGCGACAGTGATACGCTTTGGCTTGTGCCTATGGTGCGTGGGGAAGACTGGACCTCTTTATGTTTCTATGTTCAAGCCCTTGGCAATCGTATTTGGCGCTGTCATGAGCGTTGCCTTTTTAGGAGATGTTCTCTGTCTTGGAAGGTAAAAATCACTTCAAACTATACTGTCAACTCCTCTTTCGTTTAACATATTTTAGCTAAAATGTCGTAGGCAACAATCACTTGAATGGGTACCGATATAAGCAAAATGATCAATTACTTGTTTCTGGGTTTTCTTGCAGTTTGATTGGAGCAGTTATTATCGTGGCCGGGTTTTATGCTTTTATGTGGGGAAAGGCCAAAGAGAGAGACAACGCAGAGATGGAGAAAATAGTAGAAAGCTCAGTATCATCTTGCAAGAAGGTCCCTTTGTTGCAAAACAAGATAGGAGATGTATAGATTTTCTGAACAATAATGAGACTAGTTTCTTATACAATTCTGGTGTAGTGGTGTATACTAGTAAATTGTAACATGAACAGATTGGTTTAGGGACTAATCTCTATATTCATTTGTTAATGTGTCTACCTTGTTTCTTATTGGTTATTTCAAGTTTTTCTGCAGCACATAAATCTTGACTCTTTAGGTTTATTATATTACCAACCAATAAGTGTTTAAGGCTTGTAAGGAGGAGGATATATTCTTGTCCCTATCAACATTTTTTTTAAAAACTCAAATCCTTGTCCCTATCAAAGCTTGTAAGGGGGTATAATCCCATGATTCTATATTCGATTATTCGTATTCAGCAATAAGCCAAACATGTCAGCTCTTTCTTTTTACTTAATCTGCTTTTTAGTGGTCTTAATTAACAATGCCTCCACTCTCATAAAACACATCACAATAGACAAAACAAAGAGATTCTTTTACTACCAATTGCCTCCAAGTGAGAGTGGAGAGAATCAACCATTGAAGAGATCTAAAAGCAACTACAATACTGCATTTTGATTCTGAGTTTGTGTTTGAGCTCATCATCCAGATATGGGATTGAAGTGGTTTACTGATCTGGATAATGTATTGCCTTTCTCCGGAATGGTGATTATGATGATGTTGCTTGTTAGTTCTATGGTTTTAAGCAAAGCGGCCTTGTCCCAAGGTATGGATAAATATGTCATGGCTGTGTACTCTAATGCTCTCTCTGCTCTCATCCTCCTCCCTTGTTCCATCTTCTTTCACAGGTCTCTTTCCTTCTTCTCAGGCTTCTCAAAATATATGCTTTTGTTGTGCTTCAGCAACTTGTTTATAAATAACTTTTTTTCTTCTTGAATTCGGCTATTTTCAGATCAACCTCATCGCGTCCTCCACTTACCTTCAACATACTTTGCGGATTAGTCTTTCTTGCAGTATTTGGGTTGGTGAAATAAGATTAATTCAAGTCACTTTCTCTGCTTGAAATTCTTTTGATTCTCTTATTGTGCAAAAAGTGGCATTCTTCGTTCATTTTCTTGATTTCTACCATGTTTGTGAAGTTCTTTGGGGCAGCTCTGTGAGTATTATGGTATACAATACAGCTCTCCAACTCTTGGGACAGCCATGCTCAACCTCATTCCTGCTTTAACTTTCATTCTTGCCCTTATTTTCAGGTTCTCCTCCACTCTTTTAAGTCTGATAATTATCGGCATTTCAGCTCGTGTAGCTTTAGTGTTCTATGTTTCTTGAATTTGGTCTTTAGGCTGGAAAAACTCCATTGGAGAAGCTCGAGCGCCCAAGCAAAAGTTGCAGGAACCATAGTGTTAATAGCAGGTGCATTTGTTGTGACATTCTACAAGGGACCAGCAATGAAGACTAATCAGCAATCAAATTGGATCCTTGGAGGGTTCTTCCTTGCAGTTGAAGCAGTGATGTATGCAGCTGGGTATATTGCGCAGGTGAGTTTGGACACTCACAAAGAAGTTTCATTAAGTACTGAACCTAAACTAATTGAATTCAGCTCAACTTTTTCCGCGAATTCTTGCAGGCTTTAGTCCTCAAGAAGTTTCCAGCAATGGTTCTTATGATGTTATACATAGCCAGCTTTGCTGCCATTCTCTCCACCGTAATTTCTCTGATTGTAGTTAAAGACTTGAGTGCTTGGAGGTTGAGACTTGATGTGGGGTTGGTTGCAATTGTGTATGGAGTAAGTGGATAGCAAACATATATATTCGTAACAACTCATGTCTCAGCTTCATTTCTTGATCATTAGTACTATGCAGGGAGTTGCAGCAGTGTTACGTTTAGGCTTGTGTCTATGGTGCGTGGGGAAGACCGGACCTCTTTATGTTTCTATGTTCAAGCCTTTGGCAATCGTATTTGGCGCTGTCATGAGTGTTGCCTTTTTAGGAGATGTTCTCTGTCTTGGGAGGTAAAAATCAGTTCAAACACAAAAAAATGTTGTAGACAACATTCACTTGCTAGAGTTCCCATTGAAGCAAGGAAATGATCAATTACTTGTTTCTGAATTTTCTTGCAGTTTGATTGGAGCAGTTATAATCGTGGCCGGGTTTTATGCTTTTATGTGGGGAAAGGCCAGAGAGAAGGACAGTGAAGAGATGGAAAATGGAGTAGAAAGCTCAGTATCATCCTTCAACAAGGTCCCTTTGTTGCAAAACAAGATAGGAGATATATAGATTTCTTGAGGAGTCTTGTGAATGCATTCATGTGTAATGTCTGTGGCATGTTTCTTGTTTGGTTTTAGGTGAAGTAATTGAAGAGCTCCATATGATTCTTGTCTTCTTAATTGCATAGGTTTATGGGATAGTCAATCTTGAAATCATCACAGATTTTTATCAAATCCATCCTCCAATATTCTCAGCCAAGAAGTAAGCTTTTACATCTCAGGTCTCAACTGAAGTCAGACAAAGAAACAAGAGTAGCAAAAGAATTAAACCAATGATAATAATTTTCAGGCAGATGCTAATATACAAAAGCAATCTCATTTCAGCTTCTACTTTCAAACTTGCCATCATTTTCAGGTTTTGCTCTAATTTTTTTAGTTGAGATCATCAAACAAAAATCTGAATCCTCCTGAAAAGCTGCTAATATTGGGTTTTGTATAGTTTGATTGGAGAAGCCCAAACAATAGCCTGGAGTTGGGGTGCAGTTTAGTTTTGGGTTAGTTATTTAGGCCATTATAAAGATATTTTGTCTACCTTTGTCTTATTAGCCATTGGTGGATGTCTTTATTTGGAGTGGAGAAGGAATGTTCAGCTAATCATTAGCCAATTATTTAATGAAATATTCTTTTCTCTCTCTTCATTCCTCTGCCTCTCTGTTCTCTTTTCTTGCCTGAGCCCTAGCTCATTCAACTCTTGTTCCTTCACACAACAGTGCTCTCTGTGGTGACATCAAGACCTTTATTAATTGTGGGTTTTTTGGCATCAGTCTTCAAGATGTACCCAGCAGAGCAAAACTCGTATTAATGCCAATTAAGGGTAAAAAAAATGTATTTCCAGAAAATTAAGGAAGACAAGTGAATGAACCAATAGAATGATAGTGACATTTAAATGCAAGAAAGTATTTTTTTTAGGACACAAGTGTAATAAAAGAAGGGAAGTGATTGGTGCATGTAATGAATTACATGTACTTTACATGTATGTTATGTGTTACAATATGAGTGGTTAAAAGGAAGTAATTATATTTTGGCCGGATTTATAAAAAATTTGTTGGGTACAATATGGGTATAAGTGACCCGATCCAGTATGTGAATGACATGAATAAAAATGTGCTGAATTATGTATAAAAGTTTGTTGAAAGTGTAAGAAACATATGATACT
>JAYMTK010002009.1:0-14817 GCA_036897405.1 Pelargonium myrrhifolium | reverse complement strand
GCCAGACGAGCACGAGGACGAGGGCAGAGCTCGAACAACGGCGGCGGAGCTCGAGCGGACGAGGTTTAGGCTTGTCTTCCATGAGAGTCGCTTCCACCACCGCTGATAAGGCCGCTTCACTGCCACCGGCAAGCCATTTCTGAAGATGAACAGACCAAAGAGAGATGAGAGATCTCATCTGATCTTATCTCCTTTTTCTTTTTCTCTTTCCTTTTTTATTTTATTTTTGTTTTAATATTATTATATTATTTAAATTTAAAATTGAAAAAATGAAAAACGAAGGGTATCTTAGTCTTTTTGACATTTAACGAACAGAGTTTTCGACGGAATGGATGAAAAATAGTTCAGGGTAGTTTAAAATATGAAAAAATAGTTGTAGGGTGGTCATCGCAAAAGGTGTCAAGTTGAGGGGTGGTACGTGTAATTTTCCCTAATATCAAATTATAAACAATGACTTATTTGATTTTTTGTTGAATTAATTCTCTAACATGGTACCAGTCATGCTACTAAAGGTTAGTTATTCGAGTTTGTCTGACACCCCTAAAATTATAATTAAATGCTTACATATTCTCTCACTGACTTTTATATATTTCTTTCATCCTTCTAACTATAATGGACTTTTTCTATGTTTCTTCTATGCTTTTAGCTACAATGGGCTTCCTACTATTTATCTTCGGTCCACCTATAAAAAAATATTAAAAATAGATCGGACTCTCTATCTTCTACTACCGGCTTACCTGCAAAGTTAAAAATATAAACATGCTCTTTATCTTCTCATATTAGTCCACATTCAAAGTTAAAAATAAAAACGGGTTGAAGTCTCTATCTATATTTCGTTGGTCTACCTACAAAGTCATAACAAGATTTCATGTGAGAGGCTTGGAATATAATATTAAAATATAAATGAGCACTTCAACTATTAGTTATTAGTTGAGTTGGTCATTTAACAATCCTCAAACTAAAACTAACAATTTAGACCTGAATCAAGATCCAATCCGACCGACTTTCAAATTGAATTGAATTTATCATGTAATTTTTTTTAATCGAATAAGAGAAATCTAAATGAACCCGTATAGTTTACGCTAAAAAATAAAATCCGATGTGTAGCCTAAAATTCAAAATTCTTTCGAGTCACCCATACCCTCCCTTGCTTGCACTATAATTTATATTTACTCCCCAAAAAAAAAACTCTTTATTGGTGCCACGCACTCACCCTTCCTTTTGCTCCCAAATATGCTACTATAATGAAGTGGATCAGTCAAACCAACAATTACAATTTATAAACAACCTCAACATGCTAAGACCTTGTTTTTATCGTAAGATTTGTATTAAACATATTATGGTTAAATTTATTCAAAATTCCTCCTTAACTATAAATATATACAAAAGTTAAAGAAACACATATGTATATAAGATTAGCTTAATTTAAAGTATATTAAAAGATGATAAAAAAATTATTAAAAAATAGTGGGCTTTAAGAACAAAAGGATTGGAAATCAAGTTGGATATGTAATAGTACAAGTGAGTACACATAGAGTAATGTATGAAAATATTTAAGTTTGGGAATTCAAAGTGAAATGACAAGAGAGATGCTATTTAATTTGACAGTTAATAAGTATTGGGTTTTTATACATACTATTATTAGTATTATATTAGAAAGGTAGCATTGCCAATGTTGGCTTTCCCATCTTAAATGGTACCAATTTAAAATGCGGAGATCCTTTTCTTCATCCATTTACAATCCCTTTGGATTTTGTATATACTATATGTTCTTTTTTGTGATATTATTTTTTATTATTAAATCATTTATATGTCACATAACCCAAATATGAATATTGAGGTAGTGTATGAATTATGATTTTTGCCCTGTGTTTGGTATACAAGAATTGAAGGAAAAAGACTTTAACGTATTTTTAACATGCTTTTTTTTATATTTAAAATGAACATTTTTATTTATGGCGTTGAAATTATAATTTCATCGTTTTCATTATTTCGTCATTAAACAAATGAATTCACTTTTATGTTATAATTTGCAGTTGATTAATGTGTTGTTTTTTTCTTCTTTAGAGAAATGATTTTATGAACTCATTGTCATTTCTCAATTCATTTTCTTACTAATAAAGTATTTTACTTATTATGTTTTACTTATCTAAACAAATGACATGATATCTAATAATATTTTTTTTGTCATATATATACAGAGGTTGAGTATCCTAAGTCAAGAATTGTTTGGCTTAAACTAAGCCACCAATGAGGTTGCGACACTTCATTAGAAATGCTCAGATCCAGCGAGTTGCTCCGCTCCCCAAAATTCATTGGGGTGAGTATAAGTGAAATTCAATGCGGTGTCCTCACCTCATTGGATTGGCTTAACCTAAGCCAAAAATACTTTGGCTTAGATACATTATTCTCTGTATATACTCATTATCTTGATTGAAACTAATTAAACCTGTTTATGAACTCATTTTCTTAGAATACATGTTCAATTCATTTTCATAGAATGACAATGAGAATTTCATGGAAAATGAGTTCGTAAACAGATGACCACAAACTTTGTTTACTATACTAAGAAAACAAATCTTTACAAAATAAAATAGTTCAATTTCATTTCTTTATTTGACCTAAGTTTTATAAAAGTCACTTTATGAATACCCATTATTAATGGTCAATTACTTTCTCAAAAATTGACTTGGCAATGATTTTTTTTTCCATGAAACATCAATCAAATCAATTAAGAAATTTATATTTTAAATGCATGTGACTTGTGAAGAGATAAATGAATGTTATTTACGATCCTTGTAATTTGTCATACTTGCGATTTATCATTTTTCATTCAGTTAAGTCAGGAAATTCAAAATATTAATAGAGACATTGAAGTCTATCCACCAACTAAACTTGACAAAGAATCAGACATCTAACTGATTCATGAGTCACCCAATTTGCTGATCGAAAAATAAAATTAAACGAACTCTAAGCTAGAAAACTTAATAGACATGGTAAAAATGTCTTTAATAATCAAACCAAAAACATTGGGATCTTCTCCTCCAGTTTGTAAAACTTCTATCACATGTAAGACATCTGACTTCACCTCGAGTCTTAAACAACACTTGAACCCCGCTATGCGGCCCAACTCAATGCTTTCCGAAAAGTGGATAATTATTTTAGCACGGAGGCAGTAGTTGGAACACAATTTTTAATGAAAAAAAGTAGGTAAATCCCTTCACTTCACATGTAAAACACCTCATTTTGTTGTTCATAGTTTTTAGATGGCTTCTCCAAGCAAAACAATGCAAAAACCATTTCACAATTAGGCAAATATGATTGCACCCAAGACTGACTAGGGTGGAGAGAAGCTCACCCAATATGGTGCGCTTTCAGGTACGACCCCATGTACGGTATCCAACTGAGTCTGACAGCCGCATAGGCTGTCCTCATTGGTCCGTGACCTACACGCTCCATAGTATAGAGTGGGGATAACAAACCAAAGTGTGGTGTGCCCTGAAACAGGGGTTTCCTCAGTCAAAGCATAGTCCTCACTCCTTCCTCTTCCTCTGTGTTGTGTTGTGTGTCACCACTAACAATCAAAACACTCCTCAAACCAACAAAGCCTACTAAAAACACACCACTTCTCTATCATCAAACCCTCATTTGGATTCACATATTGCTCACATGCTTGATTTACCCACCAACCCATTTTCACATCTTCTCCATCCTTGCCATTAAATCCTGTGTTTTTTCTTCTTCTTCTTCATGTTTTGATATATGGGTAGATAGAGGAAACTAGAAAAGGAGAAGAAGTCATGGGTGGTTCTCATTTGAGTCCTTGTTCATTGCCAATGTCTAGCCTTCTTTGTGAAGAAAGTGAGACTTGTTTGGATGTTGGTGAAGAAAGCTTCATCAAAATGAACAACTTTGGTGGTGTTTGTGATGATGATGATGATGATGATGATGAGTATGTGGAGATGTTGTTTGCTAGAGAGAACCAATTGGGGTTTGTGTTTGGTAGTGACTGGATCAAATGCGCTCGCTTGGACTCCATCACATGGATTCTCAAAGTTTGTTTTCAAAAATCCCAACTTTTTATGTTTTTGATTGAATCAAAACTTACCCATCAAAAGATTTAAGCTTTGACTGATGTTTTTCATCTTGGGTTTGCTGTTAAACCAGACAAGAGCAGTCTTCGGATTCCAATTCCAAACAGCCTACTTGTCAATGACATACTTTGATCGATTCATTTCCAAGCGCTCCATTGATGTATGTGTTTGTAATTTGTATTCAGTTCTCTTTTGATTCTTCAATGCTGATCAATTCTTGTGTGTTTGTTCTTTAGATTGAGAAATCATGGGCTATTCGATTGCTATCAGTGGCATGCCTTTCCTTGGCTGCAAAGATGGAGGAATTAAACGTTCCGGCGCTATCCGAGTTTGAGATTGAAGACTACAACTTTGAGAGCATAGTGATTCAGAGAATGGAGCTTTTGGTATTGAACACACTTGAATGGAGGATGGACTCAATCACACCCTTTGCTTTTATTCATTACTTCATCAGGAAGTTGCACAAGGAGGAGGAGCCTCCACCACCAAGTGTCTCAATTTCTAGGATTGTTGATCTCATTGTGTCCACAATGAGAGGTATAATTTTCTATTCCTTCATTGGCATTTTATGTTATTGATGACTGAGGTTTTGAATTAGGAGTGTAATTGGAATGCAGAGATCAATTCGATGCAGCATAGACCGTCTGTCATTGCACTTGCTGCAATCTTGGTGGTATTGGATCATAGATTGACAAGAAGTGCTTTGGAGTCTAAGATTAGTTGCATCTCTTGTTGCGGTTATGTTGAAATTGTGAGTCTTTTATGATCTTTATTATATGAACATTTTCAATGACAAATGCTAGACATAGTAAGTACATTGTAAATAATGTGCCTAATTTGATGAACGGATGGCAACAGGAGGATGTTTTTACGTGCTATCGACTAATGCAGGCGTGGGAGGCGGGGAAGGATCAAGCGTCGAAGCTGATGCATACACCCGGTCTTTCGCCTGCCCATTTGAAGCCGGTCGATGGTTCTTCAAGCAGTAAGAGAAAAAGGCTTTCATTCAATAACTGTGATCAAAACTATGACCTGCCAAATGAGAAAAGGGTGTGTTAAGTAAGAGTGTGGGTTGAAGGGGTCTTTTTAGCTAAATCAGCAAGTGTTTTCATGATTAGTTGTTTTACTTGATGGAGATGATTTCTTTGTGGATTGAAAGTTTGGCCAAAGAAAGGTTATGTGGAGAAAAGGGGGAAACAAAAAAGAGAGGAGCTTTGGGCTACATATGAAAGTTGATTGCTATAAGACCCAAAAGAATGACAGAAGAGGATTGTAAACAGCAAGTATTGGTTCATTTTTTTTCCTTTTCTCTTCTTGTTTTATGATGTCTCATGCTATACCCTACCTTTTGATGGGAAGCTTGGGATGCTTTTTATTTTTATTTTTTATTTATTTTGTGTCTATGAAAAAGATGATAGAATAGAAATGTGGGAGTGAAGGGAGAGGGTGGGGGCTATATTAGTGTGATTTGATGCATCTGTGTTTGATGTTGGCAATTCAAAAAAAAGTTGTAAAGGTGAATGTGATGGGGTTTTGTTTGAATGTTTGGGGATGGCTTTTGAGGAGAGGAGGGCCCTTCTTTTGCTCTTTTTTATTTTATATATATTTCCTTGTGAAGAAGAAGAAGAAGCTTTATGGTGTGTTGATCTTGAGAAAGGGTCATGAAGCCCAAGACATAGTTTGTGGAATCAAAAAGGAATTTCTATGTTGATTATACTTTTCATACAATAGATTATTGTTTCCTATGTCCATTATTTAATCCATAATAGTTTGCTTTGAAGACTTTTCCTCTCTTGTTATTTTAATTCCATTGGTTTGTGGATAATGGGTTTCTTTATCCTCCCTATAAATCTATAATTACTAGTCAAATTCAAACATGAAACTTGATATCTACCCAACTGAGTTTTGTTATTTGAACCAGATGTTTGGAATTATTGTAATCTTGTAGAGATATCATGGAATGAAATCAAATGGTAGCTGTAGAGTGAATGCAATATTTGGTGTCAGTCAAAATAAGATACCACTGCCAAAGTCCTGTGCTTTTTTTTTTTGGCTCCTGCAGCATCTTGGTTCAGCAGATTTTGAATATAAAGACCTAGAGCTGAAAATAAATAAATAAATAAAAAGGTGGTATGGTACTGAACTTTTCAGTGGTGAGAGAAGAAGCATCCAAGTTAAAAGCCAAAAGATCTGGGGATATCATACTGTTAGTAAGAAGAGGAGTACAGTATAGTATTTGTTTGCTTTTCCATTCACTGATTCAAGTTTATACAATACAACCCCAAACAAAGAGCCAAAAAAGAAGATTGAGAGAGCTGGGGTGGGGTGGGGTGGGCACTAGCTGCCATGTCATTGCCAATGCCAATGCCAATGCTAATATCAGAGGAGCAGTGTTTTTGCAAAGAAAATGGTATCTTATTGACATATCAACTCTCATTTGTACTGCAAGAAAGGCATTCACAACTCACTACTGTCTTTTACTTTTTGGCCTACTTTCTACTCTCTCACACCCTTGCTTGCTTCTCCAGTCATTTTCATCTACTTAAATCATGATGGTCATCATGATGATCCTTCTTGTTATGACCACTCAGCTACTGCACTACTATTCTTGTCAATCTGAATCATTCATTGTTGATTGGTCTTTTGTTTCATCAGAATGGATTGTTTTCTTCTTCTTCTTTTGTGTTTGTTTGGTGAAGAAGATGGGTCATTTGCCACTTATCAGAGGCCATAATAATACACTCAACTAGGTTAGTTACAAAAACAAGACTCATTTTGGGAGAGATTTTAGCATATCCTTTTCTTTACTTCACTGTGACTTTTTGCTTAACTGTAAGGATCTACATAAAAATATATTACAGTACATAAATGCACAATACTCTTGCCATGAACTCCATATACAAAATGTTGAATGTATTCATTTATAATAGGTGTGGGAGATAAAAATAATTTCCTCTATTCAACACATCCCAAAAGACCATACATATGATATTACACAATGAGTGGTTACCAGAAAATGTGGGTGTAATTCACACTCATGATTCCATCAGCTTAAACAATTCTATAACCAATGAAAGTGAAACTGGAAAAGGAAAAGAAAAACAGGAGACATCAGCTCAGCTCAGCTCAGCTCAGCTGGATCCAACAGGCATCATCTTTAAAGCAGCTGCAATGGGCATGCCGATAAATCCGAGTAAAATGCAAACCAGCCATTGCTGCAGAGTGAGCGGATATGTATTCGCGAATTCACCCAGGAACTGAACAATTATGACCTGGAAGAGGACTGTGCAAGAGAGTACAGCCACAAAAACATAATTCTTCAGTATGCCTTCCAGCACATTTATCTTCTCCATTTCCCTGGAACTGATCTCATTGAAAGCCTGAAATATCACCACCATTATAGCATGCATATAAGTCAGTCAAATAATCTGACCAAACTTGGTTATAAAAAGGATAGTGATTAACTGTCAACAATGCAATTGTATTTTTAAACACTTCCAAATGCTTGCACTCAACCAGCTAAAAGATCCCACTGCTCAATGTTATAGTTGTTTATCTAGTAACTTGATCTATTGGTTTAAAACGGGGAGGCACTAGTTATGCCAACATTGATCACATACCCTGACGTTGATTGATACAAACTTGTAAACGAATCACATACCCACCTATAGATTGATGCATCATATCATCGATTGTCACTACATAGTCCATCGATGATATGATGTATTCCAACCATCAACTAAATGATTTCAATTGCAAAATGATATGATGATTTAAAATTACCTGACAGAAGACAAATGAGTTGAAAATAAGTGTGTTCAATATCAGATCAGAATCCGGGCCTTCAAGACCAAACATTGCTTTCCCTTGTGTCTGGAGATACCATATTATCACAAACTGATACATAGACTGCCCCAAAATATTCCTCCACATAACATTAGTGATGAAGGTTCCTTTCCTGCCAACAGGCTGTCTCTTCATCAAGTCATCAGTGGGAGGCTCTGTAGCTAATGCAAGTGCTCCTAGAGTATCCATGATCATGTTCACCCATAGAAGCTGAACGGCAGTGAGTGGAGCATCACCTGAGAAGGCATGACAACCCCCAAGTGAGCAAGTGTAAATGCAAGACAATATCATCAAAACAATAGTATGTTAGAGAGAGTTTTGACAGGGAAATAGAATAAGATCAGGATCCGTTTACCAGTTAAACAAGCTGAGGTGAAGTTCACTATCAGGGCAACAATATTAACTGTCAGCTGAAACTGAACAAATTTTTGAATGTTTATGTAAACTGAACGTCCCCATTTGGCCACAGTCACTATGGTGGAGAAGTTATCATCCAGGATTATCACATCAGCACTCTCCTTTGCCACCTGAAAATTGGGAATCAACTTTTTAATCACACAATGTAGTTTTTAACAACAAAATTTCATAGTGACAATAAATTGTATACAAAATAGCAGGATGAGCCTGGAGATAGAAAGAATTCAGGACAAAGATCCTTAGATTGACAGGGAAAAGAATTAAGATTGAACCACACCATTGGTGCCAGTGTCGTATGTGTCACAAAGGAAAGAGTTAAGGCATCATAGCTAAAACTAAAATGATAGAACCAGAAGCCTCATGAAGGCTAAGGATCCGTTTAGTTGTAGAAATCAATTTTCAGTTTCAGTTTTCTATTTTCACTGTAAAATTTGAGAATTTTGAAAACCTTTTTAGTTGAAACATTTTCCATATTTTTTATTTCGACTTTAAATTAAAATGACATAAAAAAAAAATTAAATTAGTACATAAAAACATTTATAAATAATGGATTCTCCACGTGAATCTTAAAGAAGTAAAAATTAGTTTCCTATTTGGAAAACTCAAAAAAAGAAGAAAAGAAAAAGTTTTCAATCTATTCCAAATGAAAATGGGCGACTAAACAAGTTTTCCTGTTTTCAGTTTTTTAGAAAATGTTTTCTTAAAAACTGTAGAAATACTACAACTAAACAAGCCCTAAGGTTTTGAGGTATAAGCCCTATATGCTTAAGTAAAAACAGCACAAGTATATACACATTTCGTCCCAAAATAATTAATTGTCCACTTTCTATTTTTTGTGAAGATTAAGGATGAGTTAGTTAGAAATAGGTTTCCCCCCTTATACGCTCATGTGCTCATGTTGTAGCAAACTCAAAGGTATCTAACTTTATCTAAAGAATATAATTGGTAATTTATGCACAAATAACCTGCCAAAATAGAAAGTAAACAATTATTTTGGGACAATTTTTTAGAGAAGGTGGACAATTATTTTGGGATGGAGGGAGTATCTGATTTCCAGCTATTCAGGATTGGCAAGAAAAAATTGTAATTTATGATTTGTTTTTGCAAGTAAAAACATAAATAGACTGCAAAACAATACAGGAAAAAATTAATTAATTAATTAATTAACAAGCTTTAGCTAGATTAAGACGCTGCATATAAGACTTATCACATTGTATAACTACTCTGATATGGAAATTTGTGAGAATGGTAGCACTAAACTTCCCCATGCAAAACAGTACGTGCTCATAGAGTTGTCTAAGGGTCCGGTCATCTACCAAATCCTATCTCAATTTAACACTTGTGACAGAACAGAAAGTCAGAAACTATTAGGATAAGTTTCGTTAACTATAATTAACCTTATCATACATCATAAATCATTTAAATTTCTGTATATTAGTAAATTATCAAGAAACAAGCAAATAGGTTAAATGGGTAACCATATGCTAAAATATTATGGATACCACCCAAGTTGCTTGTACTGTTTTCTGTTTAGAAGAGTAAAATAGAAAAGCTAGATAAAATTGTCCAATTTAAGAAATAGATACATCTTAAAAGTTAAAAGTAAGAAATTTTCTCAGAAAAGATAAACAGGAGAAGAATTTAAAAACCATACCTCAGTTCCAGCAATTCCCATAGCAAGTCCAATATCTGCTTCATGAAGAGCTGGAGCATCATTTGTACCATCACCAGTCACTGCCACAACTTCTTCCAAAGTACCCCGTAAGTGTTTTACAAGGGTATGCTTATCCAGTGGGGAAGATCGAGCCATTACCTGCATATGATGAAATACCAAATGTAAGTTTCCAGATAGGCTGCATTTCAAGATAATACAAACAACACAAATCATTTAAGGCAAATTGACATCTAATATGCCATTGAAACACATGTTGCCAACAATTATTGTTATTAATATTTTCATACCAAAAATGACTGTAAATGACGCAATAATAGAATATGTAAAACACACCTGAATTTTTGGAATAAGTTCACTCATTTCCTTCTCAGTCTTCTGTCGGAACTCTGGGCCTTCAATTGCTATACCATTATCAGTTAAAATTCCACATTCTCTAGCGATTGCCTTTGCAGTGTTTACGTTATCTCCAGTGACCATCCGAACAGTGATACCAGCAGCCTTACAAATTGCAACGGACTCTCTGACACCAGGACGAACTGGATCCTTTATACCAACAATTCCTATACAAGTATACCCTGTATCGGGGATAGGACTTTCAACAGAGAACTCACTTCCAAGGTCCATGTAAGAAAGGCAGAGAGTTCGGAGAGCTTCACTAGCAAATTGTTCGATGGTATTCTCTAATTGATGAATGGTTGTATCATCAAGGGAAATAACCCTACCATTTGAGTCTATGACCTTGTCACATTGACTTAAAACTATTTCAGAAGCACCTTTATTGTGTACTCGAAAACCTCCATCAGGTAGCTCTAGAACCACCCTCATTTGCTTCTTTGTCGAATTGAATGGCTCAACTTTCACAATTTTTGAAGCTTGGCGTTCTGCCTGGAAATTCCCGCCAAGTAACAACCCAAATTCTAAAACTGCAGTATCAGTGGGAGTTCCCAGTATCTCAACTTTGTTTTCCTCATTGATGACAACTTCTCCCCCAGTGTTGTTGAATATTGATTGAAGTAGAGTTTTCACAGCAGAATCAGGAAAGTCAGAAAAGCAATTAAGACTCGCATTAGAGTTGCTCACATCCTTGGTTTGCCCACAAATACATGCTTTAACGACAGTCATGTGGTTAGTAGTCAATGTCCCAGTCTTGTCACTACAGATGCTCGTGGCAGATCCCATGGTCTCACAAGCAGCCAGATGACGTACGAGTGCCTTGTCATTCATCATCTTCTTCATGGCAAAAGCAAGGCTCAAAGTCACAGCCAAGGGAAGCCCCTCAGGAACAGCAACAACAACAATTGTAACAGCAATAGCAAAGAATTCCAACATTTTCATTGCATCGTCACCAGAACAGGACCATTGAGACCCTTCTAGCAGCTTGCGGCTGTACAATCCTTGCACCAAAACAGCAAAAGTCACGACAGCAAAAGCAAGGCCTATTTTGCCTATGAGGGTTGCCACACCATTAAGTTTGACCTGCAATGGGGTCTCATCATCTCCTCCTTCACTAAGAGTAGCCATCAACTTACCCCATTGGGTTCTCATCCCAACGGTAGTCACAAGCATCTTGCATGACCCATCCTGAACTTTAGTTCCAGATAGAAGAAAAGGATTTTCAGCAGTCACATGAATTGGTTCACTCTCCCCAGTTAAACTGGATTCATTTATCAACAAAGAGAACCCTGAAACAAAAAGTCCATCTGCAGGAACCTGATCCCCAATAGCAAGGTGAACTATATCGCCAGGAAGTAGATCATATATTGAGATTTTTTGCCTGAACCCATTTCTAGTAACTTGGACTGATATTTTTTTCTTCTCCTTGTCCAAATCCTTGAACTGTAAAGACTGCCTATAATCACTTGTGGCAGTGACAAATACAACAAGCAGAATACTTGCAACAATTCCAAGTCCATCATGGGCACCATTTGGCCACCCTTCCATTATTACACCAACAACCAGAGAGACCAAGGCACAAAAACCAAGTATCATGAGGGTCGTATCTTGAAGGGCCTCCCATACAAAAACCCAGAAACCCCGGACTGGACTCTCAGCAAATTTATTGATTCCATAAATTTCTTTTCTTTTATCTAGAAAATTCTCTGAAGTAGAAATACCATTGGCTGTTGATGTTAAGAGCTTGTTTGCTATACCCTCAACCCCTTCATGTATTTTCAACTTCTTCACATCACGACCTTCAACAATGGATCCACACTCATCAGCACAAATTTCAAAACCTGCAGCTTTGACTTCCTTAGGTACAGTGTATTCACTGGAGAAAGTTAGACCTGCATCATTTGCGGTGTGGTCAGCATGAGAAGATGGAAACCTACATATCAGAACTTTAAGGTTGAGTTGATTGAAAGATACTTACCATTGATAAATTGAAGTGCCGCTTGCGAAACCAAAACTGCAACCCTGAACTTCTCCTACAATGCAAAAGAACAAAGTACATAAGAAAAGTGCGACTATGAATTGAAGTTTTCAGTTAACCTCAACAGAGTTCATATCTTCATTCATCACAAAAGTTCTACATCTAAATCCAATAGATCTATTTGATATTCTCTGACCTCTGTTCTTACATTGCATATTACTATAGGATATCTGGATACCAGAGTTCAGTCTAGAGTATTGTGCCAAAATATTCCATGTAAGGAATTCTACCCTAACATGATTTTGAAAAGGTCAAATAGTTCAACCAGGTTAGTTGTTCCCCAAACTGCACCAGAATGAAGATTTTTTGTTTGCAAGAACAACAAAGATGGTCTACTCTCTCCTCTGTAGGCAATTATCACACTCCCACCACAAGAAGCTTCAAATGTCTACCAGATCACTTATTTAGTTATGTACAGGTTCTGATATTGCAGCTGAGATGCACAATTCTAAAAGCAAGTGTTCAAATAAAGCAGCTGATTCACTCTAAATTGCACTCTTGTAATTAGATGCCAGCCACAAAATTTGACCAAACCAGCCAAATTTAAAAGAATATGCATGACTTTCCATTTGTGATCCTTTTCAATGCCCCACATTCTGTTTTAACATTGATTTGAAATGCTTAATGTCATAATATATATGGACTAACTACTACCATTGAGTTCTGTTTACATCAAATATGATAGACCCAATAGTAAAGATCTGCAACCCCAAAATCCCATCCTTTCATCTGGTGTGGAGCGCATACTGTAGATTTATTGAAGATGAATTGTTGATCTCATTCATAATTAGCCTATATATACAAATGGACTCGATCTACAAAAGGAAAGAACACAAACTAAATGCCTAATTTACAGATATGAATCATGGGCTAATTCAAACACTCCTCTCAAGCTAGAACACACATTTCACATGTTCCAAGCTTGCAAGGTAATACATATGCCAGTTAATCTTTTCAATTGAAAAAATAGTAATACTGCATCGAGATAGAATCTTTTCTCCGATAAAGTATGAATCGATTTCAACATGCGTATTCCTTTTATAAAAAAAGAGGATTGGATGCAATGTGTATTGTTGCTTGATTATCACTCATTAACTTCATCTGTGACCTTACCAAACTTAAATTCTTTTAAGTAAATGTTTATACATATGAGTGAGCAAGTAGCTAAAACCATAGCATGGTAATTTTCTTCTGCACTAGATTTGTGACAAGCTAGTACTTTTCTTTTATCAATTAGATGACAGTACAACAAAAAGGAAGTCTATAATGATTTAAACAGCCAGATTCATTGAAAGAATAAACCAATAAATCCTTGTATTTTCACTTTAGAAACATATCATTTGTAATGAGATCTTAAGGTCACAAATGGAATATCTTACAAAAAGAGGAAATCCAGATTTATTACAGTATAATCAAAAGTGAATCACAGACAAGACCAACAAATATTGATCTTCCAAGTCAACGGGATATATTGAAGTAGAAAAGGAAATCAATAAACAATTATAAATCTAGGAGGAGTTGGATAATGAGAGGATCTAAAGGGAAATGGAGAAAAAACCTGATTGGATCTGCGAATAGCATCGGCTTCGAATCGCTTGGAGAGATTGGCAGTAAATCTGAACCTCCTCTTTTTGTTCTTGACCAACCAACAGAGCTTCCTCCAGCGCTGAAGCGCCTCCTCCGAGGAGTTCTTGGGCTTAACGTCCCCAAAATTGTCATTCAAATAGCTCTCCATTATTCACAGTGGTTGCAATTGTTAATCGTAAGCTTGGAATCGATTCTTCTTCTTCTTCTTCTACCTACTAACCAAAAAGCAAAGACGACCGGAATTGACCAAAACAAGTACTGATCAGATTTGATATTATTGAGAGAGAGAGAGAGTGGTGGAGGAATGGAGCAAGCAGACCAAAATGATGGGAGAGTGGTAGAGCAGCAGTAACAATGTGGAAGTCAGAGGTTAGTTAGGTAATATATATATATATATATATATATAAAAAAATATATAGAGAATTGGATGTGTGTGTGTTTTTTTTTTCGTTCATGCAGTTTATTTTTATGGAACAAGTTGAACACAGCCGCGTTGAGCATTAATATATATAGGGCGAATTTTGTCCGGACATGGACGTTTCAACTGGGAAAGAAAAAAGAAAACATCAGGAAATGCGTTCTCCGCGTAATCGTTCCATGCACGCTACAGTTACTTTTAGAAAGAAAAAAAAAATCTAGTAACTGTAATAAACATTTTTTAAGAAATCATATACTATGTATATAATAATCGGTGAGAATAGCCATATGAATGTCACCTAAGCTACAAAGTTCAAATAGAGCAATTCTAGAGAATGTCTTTTTACATT
>JAYMTK010002008.1:0-14819 GCA_036897405.1 Pelargonium myrrhifolium | reverse complement strand
TTATATCAGTCAACTGATATACATTTTACCCATATATATATATATATTTTAATAAAAAGCTTTTATATATTATTAATCAAAAGATAGAGTTGTCCCTACACAGGACAAAAAGAAATAGTAAACTTATCTACCCAAGTACATATGTCAAGCTGATTGGCCCACTCCATTCTCTTACAAGACCCAAGACCCAAGTAGACACAACAAGATGACATAATAGAAGCAATTCAAATTCTCAAATTTAGCTAAAACATAGTTATGGAGGCGGTTAATCTTAAAATTAAGACTCGACCTAGCCCCCAACCGGCCAAGAGAAACCTATTGTTCCCTTGACAGGGTACCACCATTCTCATCTTTACAACCTAGGGCGAATCCCCTCCTCGAGACCCGACCACACGTTTTTTGACATCTCCAGTCTCATCCTCCCAAACCCAACCACCACATGATTCGTTTCGTCGCCAACACCTTGTATGTCGAACTCCCTTTAACAAAACCACCACCACCCCTGTCAAAATCACAAAAGCTGTCGTAGCCGAATTTGCCGAAGGCACAAACGAAACCGCCTTCCCTATTGAACTTGGTGAAGCTGCCGTTGCCGAGATCGCCAACCTCCCAATATCACCTACACCAAAACCTTTGCCTGCTCTCTCCTCCGAATCTCTCATATGAACTAGCACTAACTGTTGCCGCCTTTAGCCAATCGTCTTCTCTTTTAAACCCTAGTTTCTTTTACCCTTCAACTCCTTTTATTTTAGATGCCAAATTTTGCTTCATTACTATGGTAAAATTTTAGTTCGTTGTTTCAATTCCATATCTTTTTGTTATCGTCTGATCCGAATTAATACATTTTTAGCTTTTTGTGTTTTTTAAAAAAAGAGTGAAAAAAATTTTAATCATGATTTATTCGCTGAGATTTTCAGCCAAGTGACAATGACAAATGGATCTGGGCGGATGCTCCGCGCCCACAAATTCATTAAGACGGGTATGAGTGTTAATCAATAATATGATATCACTTTAATGGTCATTAGTTATTAGTTGAGAGTCTTACCCAATAAATCAAGACTGAGATTTGTTTTTCTCTAAAAAAAAAAAAAAAATGTCCACCAGATTAGTTAGGATAACTAAACCATGAAAGCACAAATGGCCCATTGGGATCCAATCCAACTCGGTTCGGAGCCTCGCTTTTCAAAATCCTTGCTTCTTTCTCAAAAGCCCTGAAAAAGACCTAAACCCCAACCCCAAGCTTGAAGCAAAGCGAAACAGCACATTCTCAGAATCTCCACTGCTCCCAGCCTCAGCTTCGTCTCCAATGGCCGTGAGTCTCTTTTGCTTCATTTAACTTTTTCGCTTGTATACATGCATCCACCTGTTTTTAATTCACATATTTGCCCAGAATAGCCTTGAGTTTTAATAAACCTAATGCCTCTACTTATCATCAAATAATAGAAAGAGAAAGAGAGAATGACATGAAATCAAATATTATACATATGTTCTCCCATTATTAAAAATTAGGTCTTGTGAGTGTGTGAGAAGAATCTAAAATTGAGAATCCTCAATACGAAAAGTTTGAGGTGCACGTAACGTATTGCATGCCTATTTGTGATCTCAGTTTTATTTTACTTGATTTTATTACCCTATTATAGTTCTTTGAGCTTTCTTCTATAAAAAAAGTCTAAGATGATGGTCGAAATTTAATGTGGCGCACCTTGCACCTCGAAACATGGCCCAAGAAAGGCGCAGCTTTCGGAAATCGCATTATGTTGAATAGTCTGTGGTTTCCGGCTTCCAAAAAGGAAGTCAGGTACAAATTCAAGCTTGCTTCAATAAAATAAAATAAAAGGCAATATAAGTTCACTAAAGGAAGCAGTAGATACAACTCACATCATACCCCTACCCTGATCTAAATCATCTAGCACATAAGATATTGAACCCGTAACTAAATTCTTTCGATACCGTTGTTGCTCCCGGCCTGCCTAACCTCCAATACAGTTGGGGAATAGGATAAGGCTTGGTAAACTAAGCATAAATCCATGAGAAAAACATAAGTCATCATAACAAAGATAGGTCACCCATGCCATAGTTAGTCCTCGACTTAATTCCATTTCATGTGTTGAGCCTTGTGCCATGGCACGCACCATTCATAACTTTAATTCTAAGTTAAGGTTTAAGGCATTGTGTAATTGTTTTTAAATTATATTTTATGGTCTTTATTCTTTAATATTATTAGAACAATGAGTTAGATTGCATATGAAGTTTGGAAATTGCTGAGTTTGCTATGTTTTATGTGATTAACATATGTATTGTTTATGTTTGGTCAATTATATGTCATATTTGTTTGTTCTCCATATGGATTTTCTTTGCCTGCACTTTTCCTCTGTATGCAATCTTATAGTTTTCTCCCTCATCCTTGTTGTCTGCTAATTTCTGTCAAGTGAATTCTGGTTTTGTTTGAATTACACATGGTATCAAGTTCAACTATTTTGGTTAGGAACTTTTTTTTGGGGGATTATTGTATGTGGGGTCACATATATGGGCCAATCTTATGAATGGTGTGTGCCATGGCGCAATGCATAGTCCTTGCCATAGGCCACCTATGGCATAGCAAATGTCCAAAAGCGTGTATTTCTTCCATAATTTGTTGAGGCACATGGCACGGAGTGGTGCAATTGAAATATATAGTAATTTTTTTTTCATTTTTTATTTATTTATAGTTTAGATTAAAGCCCAAAGATCTTTTAACCCTATTAGGGTTATAAAATAGAGAAAATTGAAATCATAAATGGACTTGCCATAAGTTATGTGCACCGCAAGTTTTTAATATTCTAGATTAGTAGATTTTAGGGGTAATTGCACATGAACCCTTTGTACTTTACACGTTTTGCACACGAATACCCTAAAGTTTTATTTTAACTTTTGACTACCTTGTACTGTACACGTTTTGCACATGATTTTGCTTGACTTTTGATTTTTGAGTTTTCCGGCGGGTGTTTGAAAATTACGGCAAGCCTATGAAGTTTCCGGCGAGTTTTTGCAGTTTCCGACGATAATTGGTCGCCGGAAACTTGTTGAAAACTTCAAGCATTCATGTGTTCTTGAATGGTGAAGAAGGGCAAAATGAGCATTTCTGAAAAAATTTAGATTATTTACATGGCACATGATTAAAAAATGGAATATTCCGTGATGGAGAGGCCCCCGACATAGTATATGGTAGTCAAAAGTTAAAATATAACTTTAGGGTATTCATGTGCAAAACGTGTAAAGTACGGGGGGGTTCACGTGCAATTACCCCTAGATTTTAATTTCACATTCTTCTTCTCCACATCCACAAGACTTAATGTTTAACCACTTGAGAGCATTCCAGCTACAAACACACACCAACCCATAAGGTATATAATATTTGAATTTATCTTTCTCTTCCACCTTCTGTACTTTTCTTCTTTTTGTGATAGTTCTTCTAGTTCTAGTTATACTGCCAAAATTTCTTTATTCTATTTGATATACAATATACCTCATGAACATTGAAATCACTTCAAAAGTATTTCAAAATGTTTTTTTTACATATATATTTTAAATCCCTGTTATATGCTAATGCTATTATGGGGAAATGATTTTGTTATTTGATTGCTAGTATATCACTCTCTACCTTGTGAACACAATTTTACATGTTGGTTACTGAAACTCTGAGTATCATTTGGAGTATTCATACAAAAGCACTTTCGTTATGAGATTGGTATTAAATATGCCTAGAATATAATTTTTCTTCTAATTTTCAATTCATCTGTCCACCTTATTTTCAAAAGCATCATGGGATTCAAAAGAGGTTTGCACATTGTGTGCCTTGTGCTATTATTAACCCTGTTACTTGAATATTAGGTAAATCATTACTTTAAGTGATGTAGAACATGTTAGTTTCTGATTTACAATTGTTGGTGCACATTATAGTTTCTTTATGGATCTTGTTATATGTTCAATGATTAATGTTACATACTCCTGCGATTTCATGATGCCATCTTAATATTACAGACAATACCAGTAAACCCCAAACCTTTTTTGAACAATTTGACTGGAAAGCCCGTCATTGTAAAACTGAAGTGGGGAATGGAATACAAAGGTACTCTCTTTTACACAGTTCAAAGGCTTCATTAGTGTTTTGTTTTGTTAGTTTTAAGGTTATGTCTGACTTATGCCTTGTTTGTTTTTCCCCTTCTAAAGGTTTTCTTGTTTCAGTGGATTCATACATGAACTTGCAGGTATCACTTAAACCGTATTACATTTATTCATAATTTTAAAATTTTAAGATTTATTTTAAATTCCTCTGCATATGGTATGTTTAGTATAACATCATTCCTGTGCTATCATTAACCATGTCAGCAGTCAGCACTGACAGTGTAGGTGCGTTATGTTCTATTTAAGTTTCAAGCATCATTGGAGTTATTGGAAATTTGGATTGGTTTTGTCTTCATCTATTTTAACCTGTTTTTGCTTCAGACGTATATTTATATAGCCATAGGTTGCTGACATTTGCTAATTGTGGTACTTTATTTGCAGCTTGCCAATACTGAAGAATACATTGAAGGACAGCACACTGGAGACCTTGGAGAAGTTTTGATAAGGTAACTTCCATTAAATGCCAAAGTTTCTCCTTGGAAAAAATTGAGATCCTTGGAATACTATTTTAGATAGTCTTTAAGTTTTAAAAATTTGCATTTTAGTAATTCAGAGGTCGAACTATTTTAGACCTTGCCACCAAACCAGAGGTCGAACTGGTCATGTAACCGGGTCAACCGGTACGGCCGGGTCGTTCATGCTGATGTCATCAATTATATTTATGATGTCATAGATACAAAAAAAATTAGTTGAAAATCATGAAAATTAATATTACATATATACAATAAAAATAATTTTATTTACCATCAAATACTTAGGATATCTAAGAACTCACCAATATATGTAAAGTTAAATATTAAGATTTAAGGCACAAATAAAACAACAAAAAATTATCAGCCACATAACTAAAACATAAATATCAAACGAACACATCCACAAGTGACTTTATATTTTACTCTTGAATTTCAACCATCCAAGTAAGAAGTTAAAAAAACATAATACGTATAGCTAGTAGTATCAAACTTACACGAATAATACCATTAAATTTGACCTAACATGTACATCATATAATATATTAAATTAAAATGCAACATGAAATTCCTATTATATATATAATTAATACAAAATAAATTTTAAAAAATTAAGAAACAAAAGAATAACATAAAATGTCATATTAATTGATAATGAAATAACCATACTATCAAATAATTAAGAATTTGGAGAAAGAAGTAAATAACTAACAAATTTTGGTTTGTTTGATGAATAATCTTTCGTGATAAAAGATAAAATCTTATATTTTAAAAATGATAATTCTCATCTAAAATAAGGAAATAGTCAAAACCCCTAAATAAAATTGGATTAACTCACAAATCAATAGTATAAATCCATTTTTCTAAAACAAAACCGGTTGAACTGGCCAGTACTGTTTTTAGCTAAGATCCCAACTAGCTAATGATCTGGACAGGTCACCTTACTGATTTCTGGGCCAGCCGGTTGAACCGGCGGCATTGATCTGATTTTTAAAACACTGATGCAAAGAAGCTGACTTTGCCTTTTATCCCTCTGTGTGCTTCAAGCACTGTTGTCATTTAGAATTTTGATTGATGAGCACTGTAGAATGTAGATTCATCATTCATGTTTTGTGTTATACTCATGCGACTCCTATCATCTTGGGAGTGGAGCCCTCGTGTTTACACTATTTAGAGTATATGTCATATGTTCCAAGTTTAGGATAATTTCAAGTTTCTAGAAACTCAATGTTGAGCTATGTTACATATATAATGTGTGTGTGATGACATTTGCAGATGTAACAATGTTCTCCATCTTCGCGGGGTTCCGGAGGATGAAGAGATTGAAGAAGCTGATTGATAGATATCAAATAAATAGAAATTTGTATCATTTGTGTGTCTATCATCTTCTGTGTACCAAGTGTTAGAAATTGTTAGCCCCAAAATGGTAACAAGGTCTGTTGTTGAGTAATGATTATGTGGAATCATTTGATGAGCTACCAAACAGTTATTGGTGGGTTGATGAACCCTAAACCCTCCACACAATTCAACAACATCAACCCACATTGTGAGGTGGTTTTATGGACACTTGTTCAAAAAATGTACTGGTATTTTTTTTTCTTTATTGAGTTTGGCAAATATTTTATGAATTGATCAGTCCCTACCAAAAGAAGATGCGAGGTTCGTAGTTGGGACACGATTCAAAGAGAAAACAGCCTACATCATTTGGACCACTTCATTAATTTGCTTAATCATTCTCATCCACAAATTTCCTGATTTTTTTTCTTTCTTGGGGGACAAGTCAAATAATAAGTAAAAGTTGGGTGGCTAATTTAAGATAATGAGACAATAAAGATGACCTCAAAAGATACTTGATTATTAACAATTATGCAAGAAAATGAGAAAAATTCAATTACGACAAACTAATTTAAGTTGGGATACACACAAGTCAACATTAAAGAATAGAGATTGTTTTTATTTTGCTCTTCTTGTTTTTGTTATGAATTGGTTTTTAATTTGACTTTTTTTCTTTCTAAATTGTCAAGTTAATCATATTGTTCCAATGCAGTCCTCTAGTAATTCTATGTTGTTTTGATGACACTTAAATTAAATAAATTTACGAATAGAACCATTTGCATTGAAATCTTATAATTGCATAACCAAATTTGACAAAATTAACACAACCATGTCTCTCAATTATACAATTATGTTCTAAATTGATCTCATCAATAAATTTAACACACTTAAACCCACATGATCACCATGTCACAATGAGAATTCGAAAACAATTGTCACGTTAACATGATTCTATGTCACTAGTTTGACTATTTCGAAATAAAATAACAACTTAAAATCAGTTTAGAACAATATAAATAGTTTGAGAATGAAATCAAAACAAAAATTAAATATCAATAACTTGAGACCAAAATGAAACGTATTTTAAGGCTAGTAAGAAAGTGTAAGAGACATGCAACATAGAGAGAGTGTGTCATTAAATAAACACAAGTCATTTAATCTTCCTTCGCTTGTGTAGAGAATATTAGAGTTCACAAAAATTTCATTATTATCTTAGGTATTATACATACAATAAAGTATAACAAAAATTCCTTCAAATTGTAACACTAAAAAGAATCACATAACCAACAGCCACTACAACAAGTGAGCTTGCCTCTTTCTTTCATAAAGGCAAATCTTTTTTCCTTTAATCCCACCAATATGTATAGTCATCTCATGAACTTCTATTTTCTTTTTTTCTTTTTCCGACGTTTGTATACAGGACTCATCACCACACATCACGTAGATACCTGCTACTCATTTGCAGATTCTTCACCATGCTCTCTGCTTTAGAGCTGTCTAGAGACCCCTGGAATCAACAGGGTACACTTCGTTAGCGTCTTTCAAATTGCAAATCCATATACACATGAATTTATGAACTGTGACCCAAACACACAACTACTGATTGAGAGAGAATTCGGGAAAGAATGGAAATGGCTGGCTGTTCATGCTAAAAACAAGGGTTTTGTCATGTAATCCCAATATCAGTCGTAAACCTTTAAATTATATAGTATTTGATAAAATCTGTGAACCCGAAAATGTCATCAAGAATTCATGGACAGGAGTAAACATCTCCTTTCTCAAGCTTTGTTTTATGAGATGGGAGGTCAAACCGCACAATTCAAATGTATGGATATACCTGTTCTTGAGCAATAGTGTGCAGAGTGCGGTGAACATCCCTGGCCATGCCTTTGGCATCACCACAAACGTAAAGGTAGGCTCCCTGAGAAATCAAGTTCCATATATCCGAAGCCTGGATACAAAACAAACATATGCTTGATGTTTAATACTTAAAAGACTTCACAATGCAGATATCTAAGGCAAATGGTGGTAGATGAAATTGGTTAAATACCTTCTCCATCATCTTATGTTGGACGTACTCTTTGGTAGGTCCCTCCCGTGAAAAGGCAAGAACCAGCTCAGACAGTGCACCACTTCGAACAAAGTTGTCTAGTTCATCTTCATATATATAATCCTGCAAAGATAATTATAGAAAATAAATAAATAAATCGTATCTAAAAGTACACACACCATCTACCCCATCCATAATGGACAATTCAAGAAACTATTAAGATTACTAACCATTTTACTGTTTCTGCATCCAAAGAATAATATAGAGGGTCCCAATTCAGTTCCAGCTTCTTTCAGAGCCAATCTTTCCTGAAAAAAGATATGCGTGCAAGAATTTGTCAGATATCTTCATGCAGTTATAGAAGAGCAAGCGAAGAGAGTAAAAATTAATATATGTAGTCATACCTGCAGAAAACCCCTGAAAGGAGCCAATCCAGTGCCTGGGCCAATCATGATAATAGGCACCTTAGCATCAGCTGGAAGTTTAAAATTAGATTGCCTAACAAAAATAGGCGCCCAGCTGCATTCATAGGTTTTCTCTGAAGGCACTGAATTCTGGAGAGATTAGAGGCATAGTTAGATAAAATGTATGTGAGGTAGTAATTATACCTGAAACAATCAAAAAATTCTTCTGACTTCAACAACTGCTACTAGTATCTCAAAACATTCACATTTGAAACAAGTACCTTCATCCAAGTTGAACACACTCCCTTATGCACCCGCCCAGTAGGTGTTTTTTCATAAACCAATGCACAAGTAACATGAATTCTAGAGGGTGCGATCCTGCAAACAATAACTTGAGTCAATTTAAATGACAAAAAGTTGCATAAAATAGTTAATTCCAATATTAAAATGAATTGCGGTCAAAACTTAAGACAGTAGAAGTCCATGCTAAAAATGTCAACATAATCTTTCCCATAGTTACAGAGAAAACCTCTAATTTGAGTCATCCAGTAAAAAAGAGAAAAGAAAGAAGAAATAGGGAATATGAAATATATTTACCTAGGAGAGGATGAAATTGAATAGTATCTAGGCTGCAGGCGTGGGGCAACACTTGCAAAGAAGACACCAAGTGGAGGCTTGGCTGAAGGGAACTCAGCCATGATCTCAAGAAGGCTTCTCTGACTGGCAACTATCCACTGTGCATATTCATCCTGTTCAAGTGTATGATGAAGTTAGACACGCTAGATGATGAAGTATGATAAGCAATTATCCAATATGAACATCACAAACCTTTCCAGCAGGGGATGCAAGATGTCGTAATCGGTCAGCTTCAGTTGGATCAGAAGCATGAGCTGCCAAAGCAAGCAAGGCAGACTGGAAAGCACATAGATTTAGACAATCAGAAACAAACAGTTGGTCAAGGAAGGACTATATCATGCAGTGATTTAGGTTTCAAGAAAACAAACTAACCTTCTTGGGTGAACTCAAAAGATCTGCATGTAGGGTCAATGCTGTTCTTAAAGTACAAGGAGGGAAAGGAGGTGGCAAGGAGCCTCCACTGAGCAGTGTACCATCCTCTTTATCTATATGGACAGAGAAGTAAGTATCTGGTGACAGGCCCAATAACTCCAATGCCCCATCCACTGTTTCAGCTAGATTCTCACAGTAGACACCAACATGATCACCAGTTTCATATCTAAGCATGAAAACAAGATGGGCAATAAATTATTAATATACAGTTAATTTTTTCTTGTTGCAATTGTCTGCATTTTAAGTGCACATGAAATTCCACTGCCAGAGTGGCAAAGAAACTTACGCAATTCCAGTGCCAGAAATGTCAAATTCCAGATGGGTGCAAGAGCGATCAGATGCAGGAGTATGAAGCTCTCTTCTCACAGACACATTGGCCCTACAAAACACAAATATTTTGAACTAAATAAGTAACTATTGAACTGAACTTGTAGCCTCAATGATGTAATCACTTATTTCTTTACTACCTCACTGGATGTTGAGCATCAACAACAGAATGACCATTTGCATTACTATAGCTCTTATCTAGTGTTGGTGCATCAGCAGGATCGTGAAACACAACCCGGTATTCCAGTACAGCAGCAGTGTAAGGGGTAGAAACAGTTGTATCATCCTCATCTCGAAGCAACTGATCCAACTCTGGCCACAACGATTCACGCCTAGAATAGCACATTGAAAGGGAGATATTTCTAAATATATTTGAAAAAAAAAATCCTTAGGCTACTGATCTGATTTAAGAGTAATGTTATTGATACCATGCAGTGAAATCATCTTCAATGCACTGATCATCATCCCCAAGACCAACTGAGATGAGGCGCTTACCACCTGCAAATGGAAGCAAATTGTCACTACAAGAAACCAATATGGTTGAACGTAAATTTAGCAAGGAGCCAAAATGGCATAAGAAATTCATGACATGGACCTTGTTGCTTACAAGATTATATTGGTTTTTTAGTCACTTATTTTTGTTAACTCATTTGAAAATTAAATTTACCTACTTCCATTACATGTCTCCAACAAAAAGTCTCTTCTATCAGAAAAGAAAAGGCAAATGTTAAGAAATACAGGATAAGGACGCTCTAGTTTCTTAGACTGCAGAAAAGAATGTATAGGAAGGGCATTCCTTTATGATAGAAAAGTGTACAGTAAGTAATTACATGTGTTCCATCATTTATGTACTGAAGCTAGTATGTAAGTATCTGATATACATTATGCTTGCCTAAGAACCTTTCTAATCCCCAAAGATCAAAATAGTCAATACAAAATTATAAAATGTAAATTAACCATCTCAAAACACATGTAATCTCTCTACTTACCCTGCTCTGCAAGGATCTCATCCACCACAATGGCAATCTGTTCCCAATTCACCAAAACATGAATTAAATCTTATTGAACACACAAGAAGAATGTACAAAATGACAAAAAGATATTATAGTAATAACAAAATTTAGACACAAGTGCAGATTGATCTCTGAATATTCAACTGAACGGAATCAAATACCTTGTTGAAATGCTCGTACTGTCTGTTGCCTAGGCCAAAAACTCCAAATTTAAGGTTCTGAAGCCATTCCCCTCTCTCTTTCCCCTACACACACAATCGAATAATCGCTCAAATCAATCAAATTGAGCCCTTGAAAGAATACACTAATTCCACTTAGCAAATTCAACCCAATTTACCTCCAAAAACCATTTGTAGAACCTCGCCGCATTATCAGTTGGCTCACCATCCCCATATCTATTACCATGGAATTAAGATAATAAGTATAAAAAAATAATATAAAAAAAAAAAACTGCCATATAAATAAATCCAATAAATTTCAAAGTATAACAATGAAAATAAAACTAACGTTGCCAAAAAGAAGAAAGCCAAGGTCTCCTTCTTCAGCTTCTCCTCGTACTCTTCGTCATCAGCAGCATAATCATCCTACATATCATCCATCCACAAATATTAACAACAAAATTCAAGTGTCCAAATTCAAATTCAAAGCATATTTAAGAGAAAAGAAATAAGCATACCATATCAACAACTTTGAACGTCACTTTATCGTACCGAGCTTTGGCCTCTTCAGCTAGAGCCTGAAATCGTACCAGAACTTTCAACAATCAAAACACGGCAACACACAAACATTTTCGCACAACACAACCAAGCTATTATATGCACAAATTATACAAGACAGACCTTAGCGAAGCCTTCGGCGGTTCCAGTCTGTGTGCCGAAGAAGATAGTGACCTTCTGCTTACCGTCATCGACCTCCGACTCAGGCTCCTTGGCGAGCACCGGCTTCAGAGGCTGGACCGCGGTGGGCGCCTGAGCTGATGACCTCCGCCAGATAAACGCCACCACACAGCCGATCAAAACGGCGATCGAGGTGGTGA
Organism: Pelargonium myrrhifolium; assembly: GCA_036897405.1. Taxonomy (NCBI): domain Eukaryota; kingdom Viridiplantae; phylum Streptophyta; class Magnoliopsida; order Geraniales; family Geraniaceae; genus Pelargonium; species Pelargonium myrrhifolium. The sequence goes on along the minus strand of JAYMTK010002008.1, from coordinate 2,952 downwards.
GAATCATGACGAGCTCTCGGTTCTCGAGAATCATGGCGGTGACCTCGCCGGCGGCGCCGATGGAGACATTAGACGGTTCGACGTTTCCCTTGATAATAGCAGTCATGAAATCGAACGGCGACATTGATCCCGAGGAGGATTGCATAGTGATTCAATAGCGGTTGGTCTGGTAGTTGAGAATTGGAATTGGAGATGGAGAGGAAGTGGTTGGAGAGAGTCTTGAGTTGGAGGGAGAGGAGGGAGAGGTTTATATTTGGTGGTGATGGTGGTGAACTGGTGGTGAGGAGTGAGACGACGCCTGCCAAACAGGACTAGTCAACCCCACCTAACACATCTTAACCATGGTTAACTCATACTATTTCAAAATGCCCCATTTTATTTTTCTTCCGTCACTTCCTTTCCAACAAACAAAATAAAATTTAATTCAGTTTACGTCGGTTTGAAAATGTGATGACCGTCCTAACTGTATATTGCGTCTTTCATCTAAAATAGGACATATGGAGAAGTATTGCGTTCATCTATTTGCAACTCAAAATTCGGGAACTGAAAGAGCTTTTGGGAACTGGTTGAATGCTACGAGCGGGAAAAGTTCGAATGTGGGGGTTCAGTGGTTACGCACGGGTCTGGAGGAAGCATGGGAACCGATCCAGTTCAGTAACCAATCGGTCAAAATTGATGATCCGATTATACCTACGATGCAGGATGAGAAAGAATTGGTTGAAGCTATTTCGACAGCGGCGAAACGAATGAGGGAAGGCGATGCTTCTGCTTTAGTCTCAGGGTCAAAAAAAAGTGGAATCGGCGGGCCTGACGAATCAAGTCTGCCCAAATCAATGAGTCTTTTAGTTTGGAACTGTCGTGGGCTTGGCCACCCGCGCACAATTCAGGTATTGCGTAATTTGGTGCGTGACAAGCGACCGGATGTAGTTTTCTTGATCGAGACTCTGATGAATGAAGCGGGTATTGATGTTATTCGTCAAAAGTTGGGTATGGACTCTTGTTTATCGGTGGACTATGTCGGGAAGAAGCGGCTGCTTAGCCCTTTTTATGGGCTCATCGGGTCCAAGTATCCTTGATCAACAACACCAGGTATTTTATTGACGTTAGTATCTTGCATCCTGAGTAGGGTTTATGGCGTGTAACAGCTATTATGGTAAACGTAACAGAGCGAGGTGGATTCAGTTCTGGAATCAGATCCGTGAGTTAGCTACACAGTCGAGCTTGCCTTGGCTGTGTGCGGGGGACTTTAACAACTTACTGAGTAGTCAAGAGAAGACTGGAGGTAGTGCGCCTTAACCCCCAACTCTTATTGAGGGCTTTAGTAGTGCAATTTCTGATGTTGGTTTATTTGATTTGGGTTTCACAAGTTATGAGTATACTTGGCACAAAGGTCAAGGTGCAAACATTACTATTGAGGAAAGATTGGATAGAACTTTGGCCTGTGATAATTGGAGAAGTAAGTTTCCGGAATGGAAAGTTAAACATTTAGCTTTTACCACTTCGAACCATTACCCTTTATTTATAGGTCCGAATTCTCCTGTTAATATGCGTGAATATCGATTAAGTTCGAAAATTTTTGGATTACAGAGGCTGGTTGTGAGAACACGGTTCGGAGTGGGTGGAGGAGCACCTCGGTTCAAGATAGGTTGTCCAGTTGTGAGCATGCTCTAACCAGTTGGGGTCGAGCTTCAGTGTATAATTTGAACATAGTTGTCCGGGAAGCTAAGCGTGATTTAGAAAGATTGAGTATGCGTACGGATAATTATGGGAAGGTCCGAGCTGAGGAGGTTAGGAAACAGTATCTGGATTTGCTTAGCCAACAGGAAAAATATTGGAAGCAGTGTGTGAAGGCGTCTTGGCTTGCTGAAGGCGATTCGAACTCAAAATTTTTCCATAGGGCAACATTAGTTCGGAAGAAGCAAAAGGCGATTGATTCTTTATGTAATACAGAGAGGGTTCAGGTGGATGGTACGAACCAGGACCGGTTGCTGCTTGCTTCCCATTTTGAGAAACAGTTCCGATCATTGAGCAAGACGGGGGCGGAGGTTATAAATTTAATTCAACCTCAGGTTACTAGAGCACACAATGAGGCTTTGGAAACGGAATTTGATCCCAACGAGATAAAGGTAACTTTGGATTCGATGCATCCGGATAAAGCACCGGGCTCGGATGGTTTCAATCCGGGATTTTATCAATCTTTTTAGCACGTTGTGGATGACGATGTTACTCGAGCATGTCTCGAATGCCTCTCGAATGGTGAGTTTCTAGTGGGTTTGAATGACACCAACCTTTTAATGATTCCGAAAAAGAATCAACCAATGTCAGTTAATGATCTCAGGCCCATAGTTCTATATGTAACTTTCTCTACAAGATTATATATGTCAAAGACCCTGGCCAACCGTCTTAAGCCGATTTTACATGAGATTATCTCGGACACTCAGAGTGCGTTCATTCCAGGTAGGTTGATTTCTAACAATATTTGCCTAGCTAACAAAGTTTTTCGTTATATCCGCACTCGTCCGAAGGGAGGGGCGTGTTGAGGGGCCTTAAAGCTTGATATTGCTAAAGCATATGACAATGTTGAGTGAGATTTTCTTGAGAGTATGATGTATGCACTGGGTTTCGGTGATAAGTGGATCCTTTTGATTATGAGTTGTGTCACCACTGTCCGTTTTTGGGTGGAGCTCGAGAACCAGCTTTCATACCAGTTTTTGCCAAAGAGAGGGCTTCGTCAATGGGACCTTCTCTCTCTGTATTTATTCTTGATATGTGTGGAGGGCCTTTCCGCTTTTTTGAAGGAACGGGCTAGTAGGGGATTGTTGAACGAGTGTCGCATAACGAGGGAAGCCCCGGGGTTTTCCCATCTTTTCATTATCGACGATGCGTGACACGCTTTTGGCAAGTATACCGAATGTGTCGAAGTAATATTGAGCTCTTGAGGAGCTCGAGTAT